>JAPDVU010000017.1:6293136-6468136 GCA_026230045.1 Corynorhinus townsendii
GCAGAGTCAGTGTTGGCAACGTCGTAGCTTCAGTTGGCACCTGATAGTAGGGTTGATTGATTTTTGGGGTAATTAATGTATGGATAAAGCAATTATTCTAAAGGACCTTTATTAATGCAAGCAATCTCCCTCCTCTGTAGTCGGCCACAGCATGTAAAAAAAACCACAGGATCTGGGAACCCTGCATACCATGAGTATTCACTGCTGAGAGAGGACCCCTCAGCAATGGTGGTTCATGCATTCCTACATATTAGTACACGCCCACAGTGAGAATGCATGTAACTGTTGCAGCCAAATAAGTTCTGTAGCTGGTTTAACAGTATTGAATCAATCTCCTAATGTTGACAAGGTCCCATGGTTATGTGAGAGGTGCATTTGGGGGGAAACTGAGTGAAGGGAATTAGAAATCTCTGAATTCTTTTTAAAACTTCCCAGGTGTCTTAAAACTGTTTTAAATAAAATATTCCAACATTTTTAAGAACAAAAAGTTACATTTTAATTTATATATATATTTCTAGAACATTTCATAGTATTACCTTTTTTTTTTTGTTTAAGACATTTTTATTGATTTCAGAGAGGAAGGAAGAGGGAGAGAGAGAAACATAAATGATGAGAGAGAATCATGGATCGGCTGCCTCCTGCACGCCGCACACTGGGGATCGAGCTCATAACCCGGGCATGTGCCCTGACAGGGAATCAAACCATGACCTCCTGGTTCATAGGTCAATGCTCAACCACTGAGCCACACGGGCTGGGCTCATAGTATTACCTTTCAATAGTAATGATGAGATGAGGGTATCGTGCACCACACTGGTATGCAGGAGAGGTAATGCCCCAATGCTGGGCACTGCCTCTCCGGTCTGGCCAGGCTGGCATTTAAAGCATGCTGGGAGAAGGCTGTGCGTGACTTCTGCCTGATTCAAGCACATCCTCAAAAGGGTGTTTTCCCAAACACAGCACGGATGGCGACAATCTTCTCTCCTCTTTCCCTTGTATCCTAATGCCGGTCAGTAACAGGCATCTCAGCTCCCTTCTGCTGACTCCAGGTTTTGGAAGAGAGAGAGCCATTACAAGCGACAGGGAACTGTTGCTGTAGAACTCAGAAGACGCCAGAGTGCCTTTACGCTTCTTCCCTCTCAGCACTGTCCTGGTAGAGAGCAGTGTCGTTTTCAGAATGGTAGTGGTTTACGCTCCGGGGTGTTGCTGGCTTCTCACCTATGTGCTTAAGCCGCACTGGCGGTTCCACGGGGAACAGTGGCTGGGACATGAGGAATCCGAAGCACACTAGGCAATTTTTCTGCTATTGGGAGATCAGAAACCCCCAAGAAATGCAGGTGTGCCCTGGCCGGGTGGCTCAGTGGGTTGGGGTGTTGTCCCGTGCCCCAAAGGATTGTGGGTTCAGTTCTCAGTCAGGGCACCTACCTAGGTTGGGGGTTTCAACACCAGTGGGGACACCTATGGGAGGCAACAGATTGATATTTCTTTCTCACATCAATGCCTCTCTCTCTCCCCCTCCCTTCCTCTTCTCTCTAAAAACCAATGGAAACCTATCCTTGGGTGAGGATTGGGAAAAAAAAGTAAGTCCATATGCATGTAGATTAAGCTAAAATTTCATTTTAGCTGCAAGTGCTTAAACATTCAAGTTCAACCAGGACTCCTCCGGCATAAAGAGCTGCAAATTCCACCCCCATTCAGCTAGCAAGCGTCCTGCAACCCAGCTGGTGAAAATGACGAGAAAGCCCGTGGCTCCGCCGCACGGCAAGTCCAGGTCAAAACAGGACGGCCAGTCCCCGCGGTCTTGCTCCTTTTTCTGGAAGCCGCGTGCTCTTTAGCAGGCCCATCTCCCAAGCGTGCCTGCTCAGGTGTCCCCGGGGCTCTGCGTTCGTTCGTGGGAACCTGCTGAAACTGCGCCTAGCAGCGTGGGCACCGCAGTGCGTCGGCGCCTTGGCGCCCACGGGCTGGTCCAGGATGGTGTGCGAAGGATGCCGGGCTAGCCAGGTGCAGGGGAAGAATGCCTGGCTGATTACTAGGAACCCTCATTAAGGGAGGGCAGCCATCTTCCGCAGCATCCCATCCACTAGCCTCAAAGGCGGAGTCTCCCTTAATAAAGGCAAGGGAGGAAAACGCAAGAATGTGTGTGGATGTTTTTTAAAAAATATTTGGCTTATTGATTCAGGCATCAAAGAAGAAGAAACGATAATTACCTCCGGTCCCATGCGAACCCAGAGATTCCCGCCGCACTATCGGCTGTGTGACGGGGACAAAGCTTCCTTCCGAAGCCAGTTTCACTTGCAAACATCCCGAAAGAGAGAAAGGGCCCGCAAGATGCGACAGCCCCTTAATGCTTGCCATGGACCAAGCCGTGCAATTAGAATCGGTCTCCCTAGCGTGCTGAAGTCAGATGATGCTCATAGATCACTTTATAATGTGAGCCGTTTTTAAAAGTCGCATTTAATTTTCCATCATTGCTGCACGGAACGCGGGTGGCGTCCATCCGTTCAGTTACAGATTCTTAAGTCCAGAAAGGGAGGGGCGGTTTGCTGCCTCCTGAGACATGGATCCTGGTTTTCATTCTCAGAGACCCGACTGAAAGGAGATCACACGGCCCCGGCCGGCGTGGCTCGGCGGTTGAGGGTCCACCTAAGAACCAGACGGTCACGGTTCCATTCCCATCAGGGCACAGGCCCGGGTTGCGGGCTCCATCCCCAGCGTGGGGCGTGCAGGAGGCAGCCGGTCCATGATTCTCATCATTGATGTTTCTCTCTCTCCCTCTCCCTTCCTCTCTGAAATCAATTTTTAAAAAATATTTAAAAAAGAAAGGGAGACCACATTTCCACCTTCTTCCTAAATGCGTTTGTTGTTATTTCCAAAGCAAAGGATGATGGTCCCTTTGGTTTCTTAATTGTTTTATTTTTAAAAAAATACAGATTGAGCCCATAGCTCCATCCAATGGGTGTGTGTGTGTGTGTGTGTGTGGTTTTCTTTAAGAAAACGAAATGAACCATAAAATAAGCCTTTAACAGTAACCTAAGAAATAAAACAAAATCATTTACAACACATGGGATTGTTGCGGGATATGTCAAGATTAGCCGGTTTAGGGAAGCCCTGTGAATATGGAAGCAATTATCGTGAAATTCATGACTCATTAGCAAACATTCCGGATTGTGTTTCTCATTTCTGGGTCAGTGTTACTAGGAAATAGAGACTTCGAGTTTAGACGTTCCGTGAGTTTCGGTGCTGGGTTAGAGACAGTTGGATCTTAAGGTAACACAAAGCAAAGCCTCCCCTGTTTGGAATTTAATTTCTCCGACGTAGGCAATTTGGTCCTTAAGAGACGCTGGAAACAAAACAGCCTCGAGAGCGGATTGGGAAGAAGTGGTGATGGAAGGGCTGTGTTATAGACGCAAGTAGAATTGCCCGGTCAGAACGCTCCCCGGCACTGGCGGTGGGATTTCACGTGTGCGCTGCTTGGTATGCAGAATGGCCGGTGAACTCAAGTACCCAATACAGCGTGTAATGGGAAGCAGATGTCTAACAGAGAGAAAAATATTTTATAGCAATAAATGTGACATTGACTCTTAAAGGGTTTGCCTCTGCGAAACAACTTCCCGGGCTGACTTTGCTTCGTGTTCTCAGATAGACGGTGTCAAGAAATTACATTCGTCTTTTCCAAAGGAGAAGTGTTTAACTTTGCCTCCGAGTTGTAGGATGCAGACGTAAGGAGAAATGATCTGAAAGGGATCATTTGGGGATGCGTGCATTTACAAAAGTACTCCGCTAAGCAATGCAAAAACAGTAAAGTACATCAAGGCCCTCGCTGGTTTGACTCTGTGGCTAGATCATCGGCCTGTGGACTGAAGGGTCCCAGGTTCGATTCCGGTCAAGGGCACGTGCCCAGGTTGTGAGCTCGATCCCCAGTAGGGGACGTGCAGGAGGCAGCCGATCAATGCCTCTCTCTCATCATTGATGTTTCTCTCTCTCCCTCTCCCTTCCTCTCTGAAATAAAAGAATATATATTTTTTAAATGTTGAGAATGATGAGGGCTATGAAGTGAGCAATAGCAGAGGACTTTATGATGATGATATTACTAATGATGGGCAAAACCTATTGCCCCCTTACTTATCGGACAGATTATGTGCTGGGATTGTTAGGTTCCTGATATCACTTAACCATATTGCTGTAGCAATCTTACAAATGAGACAGAAGGTGTTAAGGTATTTTGCCAGAATCACACGGCTCACAGTGTCAGGGCAGCATTGGAACTCAGCTATTTAACCCCAAGGCGTAAGCAGTACTCAGCCATGCACCCTTGAACATCCGCAGTGGTCCCCGTGCAGTCTCCACAATTGTAATCAAGGGGAAGATAAGATGAGACAGAAACAAATGTCTGAAGCCCTGGCCAGTGTGGCCCAGTGGATAGAGCATTGGCCTGCGGACTGAAGAGTCCTGGGTTTGATTCCAGTCAGGGACACATGCCCAGGTTGCGGGCTCAATCCCCAGTGGAGGGCCTGCAGGAGGCAGCTGATCAATGATGCTCTCTCATCATTGATGTTTCTACCTCTCTCTCTCTCTCTCCCTTCCTCTCAAGTCAATGAAAATGTATTTTTAAAAATAAAAATAATTTTTAAAATTAGAAAGTGAATGTCCAGAATGGGTGATATTTGGAGACTGAAGGCCCAGATGAAGAGAACAAGTGTCTCCAGTGATGGTGGCATGTGGGAAAGTCTTACCTAAGGAAGGTTAGCAGCTGAACGGCAAACCCCGCTGACAAGTCCTTGGACGTGGTGCGGGCCCCGCCCTGAGGGTGTCCATGCTGCATCTGGTGGAGATGCTGGGTGTTCGGTCCCCAGGGCCCATTGCCCTGTGCCACTTGGCTGGGCAAACGGCACCTAAGACAAGACAAGTCGGAGCAGAAAAGAAAGACATGAGCCACATGGAATATAAGAAATGGTTCTTGCCCGGCCTGTGAGGCTCGATGGTTAAGTGTCAACCTAAGAACCAGGAGGTCAGGGTTTGATTCCTGGTCGGGTTGTGGGCTCCATCCCCAGTGTAGGGTGTGCAGGAGACAGCTGATCAGTGATTCCCATCATTGATGTTTCTCTCTCTGTCTTCCCCTTTCTCTCTGAAATCAATTATATAGAAACTAGAGGCCCGATGCACAAAATTCGTGCAAGAGTAGGACTTCCTTCCCCCGGCTGCTGGCACCGGCTTCCCTCTGGCACCCAGCACCCGGGCTTCCCTTGCAGCCCTGGCTTCATCTGGAAGGACATCCGGTCTCATTAGCATATTACACTTTTATTATTATAGACTAGAGGCCCAGTGCACAAAACGGGCAGTCAGACATCCCTCTCACAATCCAGGACTGCTGGCTCCCAACTGCTCGCCTTCCTGCCTTCCTGATTGCCCCTAACCACTTCCGCCTGCCAGCCTGATTGCCCCCTAACCACTCCCCTGCCAGCCTGATGGATGCCTAACTGTTCCCCTGCCAGCCTGTTTGCCCCTAACTGTCCTCCCCTGCAAGCCTGGTCATCCCTAACTGCCCTCCCCTGCAGGCCTGGTCACCCCTAACTGCTCTCCCCTGCAGTCCTGGGTCCCCCCCCCCAACTGACCTTCCCTGCAGGCCCAGTCACCCCCAACTTCCCTCCTCTGCTGGCCTGGTCACCCCTAACTGCCCTCCCCTGCTGGCCTGGTCCCTCCCAACTGCCCTCCTCTGCTGGCCTGATCACCCACAACTGCCCTCCCCTGCTGGCCATCTTGTGGCAGCCATCTTGTGTCCACATGGGGTCAGCCATCTTGTGTGTTGGAGTGATGGTGAATTTGCATATTATTCTTTTATTAGATAGGAGGATAGAGGCCTGGTACATGGGTGGTATCAGCTGGTTTGCACTGAAGGGTGTCCTGGATCAGGGTGGGGGTTCCCTTGGGGCATGGGGCAGTCTGGGCGAGGGGCCTGTGGTGGTTTGCAGACCAGCCATATCCCCTGGTGACCCACGCAGAGGACCTTGTATCTGGGATTTTTTTATCTTCTATAATTGAAACTTTGTAGCCTTGAGTGGAGGCCAGGGCTGGCCAGGGTGTGCAGGAAGCTTGGCTTCCTCCATTGCCAGGGAAACCCAAGCCTCCTGCTCTCTCCATGGCCGCAGTTATCTTGGTTGGGTTAATTTGCATACTCGCTCCTGATTGGCTGCTGGGCATGGCTTGTGGGTGTAGCTGAGTGATGGTTAATTTTCATATTACTCTTTTATTAGCTAGGATGGTTGTAGAAGGTAAGAGACAATTGCCATAAGAAGGAAAATGAAATGAAAACAGATACTTCAAGTGAGGACTGGACAGGGAAGGGCTGGGAGAGATCACTGGACTGAAAAAATGTCAGTGGAGTAGCAAATAAATGAGGAAGGAGAATAGAAGTAATTCTTCTCATGCACAGAAAGGATCGAGTGACGGTCAGGCCAGATGAAGAGATGGAAAGATTTAGGACTATGGAAGCATGTAGTTGAAAGAAAGGTTGGTGGCACCAAGGTAGGTCAGGGGAAATGACACAGGTGACAGAAAAATAAGATATTGAGTACAGCCCAGCTGAGGTGACTTGGTGGTTGAGCATTGACCTATGAACCAGGAGGTCACGGTTTGATTCCCAGTCAGGGCACATGCCTGGGTGTGGGTTCGATCCCCAGTAGGGGGCATGCAGGAGGCAGCCGATCCATGATTCTCTCTCATCATTGATGTTCCTCTCTCTCTCTCTCTCTCTCCCCCCTCCCCCTTCCTCTCTGAAATCAATCAAAATCTACACTAATAAAAGAGAAAGATGCAAATTGACCATACCTTCGTGACACCTATCAGCCAATCAGGCGTGTGTATGCAAGTTAACCCAACAAAAATGGCGGGTTAATTTGCATACCCAGGCACTGAGTGGCCGGGGCAGGTGGGATGCTTGTGTTGTCGCCATGGAGATGACACAAGTGTTCTGCACTGCCCCGGGCGCTCAGGGCCTCTGGGCAGCGTGGGAAGGCGGGGCCGGAGCGGAAAGAGGCGGCTCCGTGGCTGGAGCGAAGGCAGTGCTGGCAGCCAGGGAAAGGAAGGCCCATTGTTGCATGAATCTTTGTGCATCAGGCTTCTAGTATATTATAAAAGAGAGAGAGAGAGAGACCTTAGGCCTGGCTGGTGTGGGTCAGTGGTTAGAGCATTGGCCTGTGTATGTTGGTTGGATTCTCTATCAAGGGTAGGTTTGATCCCCGGCCCAGAGGGGACACACACGTGTGGGGAGACAACCAATCAATGTGTCTCTAGCACATCGATGTTTCTCTCTCTCTCCTCCTCCTCCCTTCCACTCTCTAAAAATCAATGGGAAAAATACCCTCTTGTGAGGACTAACCGAGAGAGAGAGAGAGAGAGAGGCCTTGGATGAGGGCTGCTCAGACACAGAGGCCTGGAGCCCGCCCGGCTCACCTTGCTCAGAGAGGAAGTGACCTGGGTCACTGAGCAACGGATCAAGCCTGGAGCCTGAGGTGCAAAAACCAGACCAGAAACTGTCCCCCACACATGGAGGGCAGTGCGTCCCATCTGTGCTGACCCCCGGTGGGTGCGCACAGACCACCCACCCCTTGGCTGCTTCGGGAGGAGGCCGCCCTGCTCACACTCCCCGAGCCATAGAGAAGCAGCCCCAGGACTGGCCGCGCCCGGGTGTCACCTCATCTCAGGTCAAGGAGAAGCCCCACAGCCCAAAATAGCTGCCCTGCCCAGTTGCCGCAGGCTCTAAAATTATCCCGGGAAGACTGATTCCCGAGCGCACCTCGTTTTCACCGGGGGCCGATCTGGGGTGGGGGACCCAGGAAATGCCTTCAGATGGACGTGCCAAAGGCCTGCCAGCTTCTGGGAGCTGCACGGGGCAGGGGGGGGGGGGGGCAAGGAGAGGAACAGGGCACAGGAAGTGCTGGCGAGGGCACCAGCGAGCAGCTTCTCCTATTTCACTCTCCCCGGAGCAGCCTCGCTGGCAGCCACTTGGTGACACCGAGGCCGAGCCATTCGCCAGTAAATGTGAACCATGCACGCAAACAATTCTAATCATGTATTCCTTGAAATGCCTTCCTAAGACATGGTGGTGCAGAGCTGCGCGCTTCACATGGCCTGCACGGGGCAGAAAGGGAAATTAAGGAGCGATTAAACGAAAATAGCAAGATGCAGTGTGGGGAAGCGGCACCTGCCGATCCCCCGTGTGACCCATGCATTCCAGCCAGCATCCGCTGTGGGGACGATTCCCGCAGAAATGCAGGCCAGGCCCCTGGCTCTATGTCTGTATGGTTTGAGGTTATCCTGCCCCGGAGAGTCAGCAGCAAACAGAAGAAAAGCAAGTGATCACACTGGAAACAGGCCTCCGGGCCACTCTTGTCTGTTTGTTTTTAAATCCTCACCTGAGGGTATTTTCCCATTGATTTTTACAGAGAGCGGGAGAGACAGAAGCATCGATGTGAGAAGAAACATATCGATGGGTTGCCTCCTGCACGTGCCCCGACCAGGGCCCGGGACTGGGGAGGAGCCTGCAACCAAGGTATGTGCCCTTGACCAGAATCGAACCCGGGACCCTTTGGTCCCCCTGTTGAACGCTCTACCCACTGAGCCACACCGGCTAGTGCTGCTCCACGGTTTTAACCGGCGATGGTTCCTTCTGTTCCCATTTTTTAAATTCTTAAGAAAGGTACCAAAATGTCATGAAGGCCCATCCCCGCTGCTGAAGCCACCTCGGGGGCAGAAAGCTAAGTGCCACGATGCCGCTGATGAGGGTAGACGGAGGCAGGCATCCCGGAGGGAGCAGAGAAAATAAGGAAGCAGAGCAGAAAGGGTAACACATGCAAACCTAGTTCTGAGAACTGGTTCCCCGGACAGTGACGGCCTCTCCCCCACTTGGCAGTTTATGAAGATCTGCCCCATCACTTGACCTCCAACCCTCCCAGCCCTCTGGAGGAAGGACGCTGCCCTCCCCTTTCTCCGAATGAGAGCGCTCGGACGAGAGAGGAGGGGACGTGTCCAAGGTCAGACAGCTGGGGCTGTGGGCAGGTCTTGAAACCGAGTCTAATTAGCTAAATCCCCCGGTTGTTGTTTTTTTCAATTCCAAACAGCCTTCAGAGCTACAGAACCCGGAGAGCCCAGACATGTTATTCCTGGGTCTTCGGGTTACTCACTAAGTGATTTCTGGAGCGACGCTTTTCCTTCTCACCCTCGATTCCTTCCTCCACTCGGTGAATAATGATGGGGCCTTGGCTAGTGCCAGGCATGGTTCTGGAAGCCGGGGTTCACCTTTACCGTGATTTCACATCGATGCCGCCCGGGTGGCCAGTCCCACGGTCCCCCCTTCCTGGAAAGCCTGCATCCATTTCTGATTTCCCAATATTCCTTAAGACCATCCGAAGCCATGTAGTTCATATCTTCATTCACTATTTTACTGCTTGTCTTCTCTCTCGAAAATTAGTTCCTTCAACGTGGCCAGCGTGGCTCAGTGGTTGAGTGTCGACCTATGAACCAGGAGGTCACGGTTTGATTCCCAGTCAGGGCACATACCCGGGTTGCGGGCTTGATCCCCAGTGTGGGGCATTACAGGAGGCAGCCAATCGGTGATTCTCTCTCATCACTGATGTTTCTGTCTCTCTCTCCCTCCCCTTTCCTCTCTGAAATCAATAAAAATATATTTTTTAAAACAAGAAAATAAAATTAGTTCCTTCAGAACAAAGCTGTCTCGCCAATACATAAAACAGTTCTTGCACACAGTAGGTGCTCAATAACTACTTGTCTCAAGGAGAGCCTTTTCTCCAGTCCTACTATGTGTTTACACCAATCATCTGACTTAAGGAAGGGTGTATATGCCCAATAGAAAATACACAGCCCTAGCTGGTTTGGCTCAGTGGATAGAGCGTCGGCCTGTGGACTGAAGGGTCTCGGGTTCGATTCTGATCAAGGGCACAGGCCCAGGTTGTGGGCTCCATCCCCAGTAGGGGGCGTGCAGGAGGCATCCGATCAATGATTCTCTCTCATCATTGATGTTTCTCTCGCCCTCTCCCTCTCCCTTTTTCCTCTTCTCCGATATGAATAAAAAATACATTTTAAAAAAGAAAGCACACAGAGGAGATCGGGTTTTGATCACGGCAAAGAAAGCGCTGAAACGAATTAAAGCGCCGTTTGCAATGCCATGCCCTGGGCCGCTTGCTGCCAGAACAAGGGCCATCTTGTGATGTTAAAAGGTAACAAGTTTAAAACGAATAAGAGCGAATGGGTTTCTAAAACGGCGTGTAACCTACCTGTGGAATTCACTGCCGCGGGATATTACTGAGGCAAACAGCGCAGCACGATTCAAGAGCGGATTAGACATGTATGTGAATAGGAATGGTGTTGGCAGGCCCACTGCCCGGGTTAACGAGTGACCAGGCGCCGAGTCCTCCATCCCAGGCTCCGGGGCATAGCTGTTCAGCAGCGGGGGCGAGGAAGGCATTTCCCTGCCATAAAGCATTGCAGATCCTGGCCAGATGCGTGGTGGCTATTTTTTTCCTTCCTTTCTTTTTCTTTCTTTTTTTTTTTGTGCTCATTGGTAACATAGGCAGAGGCCACTGCCCAGGGGGCGTCCCTGTGTGGATGGGCTTGAACGTAGCATTCCTGTCTTCCTGTTGCGCAATCCCCAATAAGAGGTAGGGAATCACAGGAAGCGAAGCCTTTGGGATTCCCGATCCATGATTCTCTCTCACCATTGCTGTTTCTATCTCTCTCTCCCTCTCCCTTCCTCTCTGAAATCAAAATGTTTAAAAAAAGGAACATTCTGCAAAAGGGAAATTTAAGTCACAACCAGCAGTGTATCCAAGAGAGACAGAGACAGAGACAGAGAGAGAGAGAGAGAGAGAGAGAGAGAGAGAGAGAGAGAGAGAGAGAGAGACTATAGATGCCGTTAATATTTTCAAATACATTATCACACAAAAAAAGCTAAGAGACACTGGTCTGGGGCCCAGTCCAGGGGAAAAGTCTCAAGTCATTCAGAACAATGTGCTTCCCATATGCGTGTAGGATTTGCTTCCTTACATTGACGGCATAATATGAATTAGATCCTCTCCGTGTAAGATCATACAGAGAGCATCACATTCCCACCCAGAGAACAGAGCGTACAACATGTGAGTGCTGCTTCACACAGCTAACCTGTCATCCTATCAGCTGGTCTTCGATAAGCCTTTTCAAGCTGGGCTACTTTCTCCTGGTGAGCTTTCCTCCTGGCTTCTTCCTGGGATTGTCATCAAGTAGAACGTGGCAGATTTTTGTTGGTGGATGTGGAGTTGGTTTGGGTTAGGGTTTTGGTGACGGTGGTTAATGTTTGATGTTTACTTCAAATGAACCATGTCGTCAGAGGAATGTCGAGTGTCAGCTCCGGAGTCCATCAGGAGTGGGTAAGAGTTCAAACTAGCAGTGTAATCTTTTTGTGACTGTCTTTCCTCATCTATAAAATGGCGATAAAATAAAATCTGACTTACTCTGGTGAGCAGATTAAAGGAGACTGAGTATGAAGTATTTGATACACTAGCAATCATCGATTAAGTAGATAATACATTACCTATTATTAGGATGGTACATATTTCACCTACATATTTGTAACCATTGGGAATATATATATATATATATATATATATATATACACACACGTACACACACCATTTCCATATCATTACATCGTTCACATAGCAATCAACATCAGGAAAATATTTTATAGTTCCATTTCCCATCTTGTTAGGTTCATATTTAGTTTCCAGTTACTGTAAACAATAGCCCAATGAACATCTTTGTGCATCATTTTTTGGTCCCGAGAATGGATGCCCAGGAGTACAATTGCTAGTAGTTGGCCAAGGGCTGTAAAAAGTGTTCAGGCGGGAGAAACCAAGATGGCGGTATAGGTAAGCACCTAAACTGCTGCCTCGCACAACGATTTCAAAACTACAACTAAAAGACAGAACAGACACCATCCAGAACCACAGGAAAGCTGGCTGAGTGGAAATTCTACAACTAGAAGGAAAGAGAAAAGCTCATGGAGAATTGGAGGAACAGCAAAGGGTTGAGGTACGGCAAAGGGTCTTTGTGCGCACAGAAAGGAAGGGTGGCTGAGAGCCTGGCTGACTTTCTCTGGCGGGAGGGGGAAGGAAGCCCCCAACTGCACTGAACCCCAGTTCCGACTGCACTGAACCCCAGTTCCAGGCGAAACCCTGTGGACCCAGGCTCATACAGGGGGAGTCTGGACTGTCAGGTAGAGAGAAAGGCATTCGGAGACTCAGAGACCTGGGGGAGACCTGGGGGAGCCCTGGTAGGCAGGGGTCTGGAGGTGCGTGCGCAAGTGTGCACAAAGACTGCGGAGGTTGCCACAGCCTTTCCCTAGCAGAAGGGAGTTGGAAGCTCCTGACTGCACTGAGCCCCAGTTCTGACTGCACTGAACCCCAGTTCCAGGTGAGCCCCTGAGGACCCACACTCTTGCGGGGGGAATCTGGACTCTCGGGCGGAGGCCCGGGAGGCGGGGCAGGCAGAGAGGTCTGCAGGCAGGCGCGCGAGGGCAGGGCTGACAGGAAGCCAAGACTGTCTGCTCCGCCCTGAGACTCCACCCCATCCAAGCTGAGCACAGAGGCTTTTGCAATTTGGCAAGTCTAATCTCATAAGGTGTCTCCAGCACCGAACTTCTCCCAGCATAGACACAGCTGATCCTCACAGCCAACTGGCCTGGAGGTCAATTCCTCCCAATGACACCAACAACAATCAAGACTTAACTATACCAAGGCTGTACACACAGTCCACAAAGGGGTGCACCAAGAGTATCCACCTCAGGTTAACTGGGGAGGCTGACCCACTGGGCCATATAGGAAACCTAGCACACAAAGCTACCCTACCAACTCAGGGAAGCAGTGAAAATGTGGCCACAAAGAAACAGATCACAAATGAAAGAAATGGAGGAAAACAAATGACTGGATATAGAATTCAAAACCACCGTTATAAGGCTTTTCAAGAATATCCTATAAAAGGCTGATAAGTATAATGAGACCCTCGAAGATATGAAAAAGGACCAACTATAAATTAAACATACACTGACTGAAATAAAAAATATTATGCAGAGACCCAACAACAGACTAGAGAAACGCAAGAATCAAGTCAAAGAATTGAAATACAAAGAAGCAAAAACACTCAACCGAAAAAGCAAAAAGAAAAAGAAAATCCAAAAAGTTGAAGATAGTGTAAGAAGCCTCTGGGACAACTTCAAGCGTACCAACATCCGAATTATGGGGGTGCCAGAAGAAGAGAGAGAGCAAGATACTGAAAACCTATTTGAAGAAATAATGACTGAAAACTTCCCCCACCTGGTGAGAGAAATAGACTTACAAGTCCAGGAAGCGCACAGAACCCCAAACTAAAGGAATCCAAAGAGGACCACACCAAGACACATCATAATTAAAATGCCAAGAGCAAAAGACAAAGAGAGAATATTAAAAGCAGCAAGAGAAAAACAGTTACCTACAAGGGAGCACCCATACCATAGTCAGCTGATTTCTCAACAGAAACTATGCAGACCAGACGGGAGTGGCAAGAAATTTTCAAAGTGATGAATAGCAAGAACCTACAACCAAGATTACTCTACCCAGCAAAGCTATCGTTCA
Organism: Corynorhinus townsendii; assembly: GCA_026230045.1. NCBI lineage: Eukaryota > Metazoa > Chordata > Mammalia > Chiroptera > Vespertilionidae > Corynorhinus > Corynorhinus townsendii. The sequence goes on from JAPDVU010000017.1 coordinate 6,306,792, forward strand.
GAATTGAAGGGCAGATAAAGAGCTTCACAGATAAGAAAAAGCTATAGGAATTCATCACCACCAAACCAGTATTATATGAAATGCTGAAAGGTATTCTTTAAGAAGAGGAAGAAGAAGAAAAAGGTAAAGATAAAAATTATGAACAACAAATACATATCTATCAACAAGTGAACCTAAAAATCAAGTGAATTAAAAACCTGAGGAACAGAATAAACTGGTGAATATAATAGAATCAGGAGCATAGAAAGGGAGTGGACTGACAATTCTCAAGGGGGTAGGGGTATGGGGGTGCAGAAAGAGACTGGACAAAAATCGTGCACCTATGGATGAGGACAGTGTGGGGGAGGTAAGGGCAGAAGGTGGGGTGGGAACCGGGTGGAGGGGAGCTATGGGGGGAAAAAGGTGAAACAATTGTAATATTCTGAATAAAGATTTATTAAAAAAAGAGAGCGAGAGAGAGACTGAGAAGGCCAAATGAAGAAAGGTGTTTTGATTTTTTTTTTTTAAAAAGTGTTCAGGCTCTTTATACACTCTGCCAAATGGGTTTCCAGAAATGGTATTGCCCACATACCCTACCTCAGCCACGTGAGTATCGGTTTCACCGTGCCTGGGTGAACAATGGAAATTGCTATTTTCCAGGAATAAAAAGGGGAGGAAAAAATAACAAATAACAAGTAAGCGTTTGTGTTTCCAGATCTCGAAAAAAGACATCGTGCGAATGGTGCAAATGCCTGTTCCCTCAGCATCAGCCAGTTTCCTCCCAAACACGTAGCGTCTCCAAAATGCAACCCTCAGTCACACCGTGTCGTTCCCTGGCGAGGGGAGCCACAGAGGGGAAGGGACGGCTCCCGGTTTCCTGGCAGATGGCCAGCGGTCCCGGGAAGGCCGGCCGCCCAGCTGCCCACCCCCGGCATGGGGACCGTGCACGCAGGGCCATTCCCAGAGGACATGGGGCCCGGGAGGCTAACACCTAAATGTTTTCCGGCAAGGGGGCATCGCTAGAATGGCACAGCCCACCTCTGACCACAGAGCATAGATGGTGTAACCCAACGCGGCCGGTCCCTGCGCTCTGAGAGGGGTAATCCCGGGAGGAGCCGTTGGTTTGGGCAGCTTTGCCAGCGGCCTGAATAATACCTGGTTTTGTGGGAAGAGAAAGAAAGGAAAGAGAAGAAAGAGAACACCTTGGCGTTTGGTGGTGAATTTACGGCATGTGAAAGGCGAGGAGCTGACAGGGTTGCACTGGCAATGTTCTGGCTGCAGGGAGCCAACAGGGGCCTTTTCCCACCCTTTCCACACCCAGGTCCTTCGGCCCCTTCTTTCTCTTGTTTGTGTTGTTGTTATGGTTGTCGTTAATTCTCTCCCAAGGACATTTTTCCCGGATTTTTCTAGAGGAGTGGAAGGGAGGTGGAGAGAAACATCGATGTGAGAGAGACACATGGATGGGAAGAGACACATCAATTGGCTGCCTCCCACGTGCTCCCCGACCAGGGACGGGGATGGGGCCCGCAACCGAGGTACGTGCCCTTGACAGAATCGAACCCGGGACCCTTCAGTCCGGCAGGCCGACACTCTGTCCACTGAGCCAAACCGGCCAGGGCTGATCCCTTCTTTCTCTTGACGCAAGTTCTGAGGAGCCCCGCATGTGAAATCTGCGTGGCCATGTTCTAGTCAGACAACGCCTGCCCTCCCTCCTCGTCCACTTCGGGGTCTCTGGTGAGAAATCGCGTGTACGTTGCTGTCGCTTCGGAGCCTCGTTTAGCTCCTCTCCCGGCTCCGTTACAATGGAGTGCTCGCGGAAAAGGCACAAGCCGTGGTTGGGCTTTCTGCATCTGCGGGTGGCGTGGCATCACTTGCTGAAGTCCAGATTCTAGTGCTGCAGAGACAATTAATCACTCCACCCACAGGGGCGGCTCTGCCCGCCTGCGTACGCAGCACACCTGGATGCAGAAGGAATGACAGCTGCCCATCGCTTGCTAGCTGTGTGACCTTAGGCAAGCGATCGGCCTCTCTGGGCCTCGCAGCTTTCTCTGTGAAAGGGACATTGCAGCCCCCGCCTTGAAGACTTCTTCTGAGGAAAGGACTGGGGAGGTTTCTGTGTCCTCGAATGCGCGCACACACGCGTGTGCAAATACTTGACCCACCAAAAGTCGGCTCCATCTTTATAAAGTTGGTGATTTCTGAGAAGTCAGTCGAGAAAGGAAGGAAGCCCGGCTGGCTTGACTCAGCGGTTGAGCATCAACCTGTGAACCAGGAGCCCAAGGTTCGATTCCCAGTCAGGGCACAGGCCCGGGTTGCTGGCTCCATCCCCAGTGTGGGGGGGGAGGGGTGCAGGAGGCAGCCAATCAATGACTCTCCTTCATCATTGATGTTTCTGTCTCTCCCTCTCCCTTCCTCTCTGAAATCAACCAAAATATATTAAAATGAGAAAGGAAGGAGGAAAACATATTTTCCGCTCCAACCAGAAAAAGCAATGAAATGCCCCATATGAACTGTTCCTGGGAGTAGGTGTTTTCAACGGGTGAAAGGCTTGGCCGTTAGAGACCTCCGATCCGCCATTCCTAAGAAGAGACCAGGGACTATTTTTTTTTAATTGAGTGGAAGATAAAATGCAAGAACCAGTGTATCCATTCAGAAACCACTGTTTTGTCCATTTCAGGAGCCTCCCGCTTGTGTCATGCCTCTTAAGGGGCCCAATCTACCGAACGGCACTTTATTGAAACCCTCCCTGTGCAAAGCATTGATTTATGATCGGACTGATTAAAGCAATGGGGTCTGAAGCAATAATGATTTCAATTATAGGACTTTCACCGGCGCGCGTTATTCTGACGTGTTCCCCATTCTGCCCACGTGTGTATTCCCTGCGTCAAGGAGTGTGGGTAGGCGATGTCGCTTTCAAAAGGCTCCGGACAGAGTTACTGTCAGAAAGGAACTATAGGCAGAGGGACTGAGGCACCCTTTTTGATGAAGTGAATGTATTGTGTGTTTTCTTTTGTTTGCTTTTCATATATTTTTGTTGATTTCAGAGAGGAAGAGAGAGGGAGAGAGAAAGAGAAACATGAACGGTGAGAATCACTGATCAGCTGCCTCCTGCACACCCCTCACTGGGGATCGAGTCCGTAACCCGGGCTTGTGCCCTGACTGGGAATCGAATCATGACCTCCCGGTTCATAGATCGATGCTCAACCACTGAGCCACGCTGGATGGGCCCACAACTCTTTTTTTAATTAACAAACTATCTTTACTCCATTTCATAAACACTTAATGGAAATCTGTTACATGTTGAGTACCATGTGCCAGGCATTGCGAATGCAAAATAAAGAATAGCATTCATCATTCAGCATCAGGGAACTGACAATCGAGCGTTTATACACGGGAATTATGAAGAATTTCAGGCTGAAAAAAATAAGGAGAAACACACCCTAATATTGAGGCTCAACCTACCACATTGAGTTGATATCACTTCTGTTATTCTTCAGGCAAATTACTTCATCCCTATGCCCCACTCTGACGCCCCGTTATAATTTGAGGACCACTCCCAGGGATACTAATGGTCATGTAAGGTACATTATTACCATTAAAACTCCCACAGCCGGATGGTGTGGCTCAGTGGTTGAGCGTCAGCCTATGAACCAGGAGGTCCCCAGTTCGATTCCCAGTCAGGGCAGGTGCCGCGTTGCGGGCTCGATCCCCAGTGTGGGGCATGCAGGAGGCAGCCAATCCATGATTGTCTCTCATCATGGATGTTTCTCTCCCTCTCTCCCTGTCCCTTCCTCTCCGAAATGAATAAAACTTTATTTAAAAAACAAACAAAACTCCCAGCAGCAACTGGCTAATGGTCCCTGGGGCGGAAGTTAGCCACCTCTGCGACCCAGCACAGCGGCTGGCAGGTCACACACGGCACAGCGCATGCCCATGCCTTTGACATAGTCAGCAGGAACCCCAAGAACTGGTGTGACACGCCGGTGTCAACCGAGACACTCAAGTTCATACTCGTACCTTTACCAACTGGTAGACCTGTCAGGCTTACCATAGGTCTGTTTCAAATAATAGCTGCCGTGAATATACATTTTCCGTGACCTTGTACATCAATAGTGTTCAATAACCTGAATTTAAACTATACATGGTAAGTGGACCCATTAAAGAAGAAATAAGTTAGATCCTCTGTGTTTTTTTTAATATGATATTCCAGAAAGCTGCCTCTGGACTTCACTAAAGAAAATTAACACAATAAGCAAAGCGTTATGGGACACATATTAACGGACGATGCTAATAAAGGCCAAATGGAGCCTTCATTCTGCCGCTCTGGGACATCAGGGCAGATCCAATAAACAGCAGGCGAGGAATGGGGAGTAAAGAGTAACTGATGTGAACCGATAATAACACGGAAACCTCCCACCAAGTCAAAACCAAAAAATCCAGGTTTGTAGCTTCACTTCCGGAAAGACCAAAGAAAACTCCATCCGCTTCCGGAAAGACAGAAGGAAACAGCTTTGTCACGGCCTAAGTGTGAGGCCAACGAGGGTGCTTTCCAGGCGACAGATGGGAAACATGAAGGCGTGCTGAGAAGGAAGCTTTGAAATGCCAGGCTGATGGCCACAGTGACTCTCGTATTGTAATACCAACATGGGGAGTCCTTCCAGTCCCCCTGCCCCGAGGAAGACAAAACCATGGTCCCTCAGGATGGGAGACAGAAACCACGGCCAAGGCCAAGCCTGACAGGGGAGGAAGCAGGGGGAGGTGGGGCAGAGGCAGGGGGGAGAGGGAGTCCTCTAGAAGTGCACCTCATTGGATAAGTCCTACAGTTCTTGCCTTAGCCGGTTTGGCTCAGTGGATAGAGCATCAGCCCGAGGACTGGAGGCTTGTGGGTTTGATTCCGGTCAGGGGCACAGACCACAGTTGCACGTGCCCGGGCCCTGGTCGGGGCTCGTGCAGGAGGCAGCCAGTCGATGTGTTTCTGTCACATCGATGTTTCTCTCTGTCTTTCCCTCTCTCTCCCACTCTCCCTAAACGTCAATGGGAAAATACCCTCGGGTGAGGATTAGCCAGAAAAAAAAATATTTATGTATTTTAATGTATGGGGTTCACTCTCCATAGAAAGTTACAGTAGAGAAAGCTATCTTTCTTCCATTTTGTTATCTACATTATGGCCCATATTCCTGCCGTCACACCTAGCCAGGAGCCCACAGGTCCCCTTAGTGCACCTGCTAGGTGCCACGTGTCCTAACAAACGCCTGACACACGCTGTCTCATGCTTACATTATGCTTGCAAGGCTGGTGGTGATCCTCCATGTAGAGATGAGGACACGAAGCTCGGATGATACAGAGATGTGTCCATAGTCCCACCTGATTAGGTCTGGCCCACCGCACACTCTTCACCCTTTCCCCCTCCCTCCCGGGGGTAACTGGGCACTAAGGCTACTTCCTCAGTCTGTGTTCACATATTGTTCTAACCACTCCAACTCACAGGACCGATCCCGCCTGCACGGCATAGGCAAAATCAAACAGGTTATTTTTACTGTGTGGGCTGGCAAAAAGTCAGCCGATTCAAGTGAAGTGATAATTCCTATGTGAGAAAATAGTTTGGCATTTTGTTAAAATGCAAATATTAAAAAAAAAAAAATCGGAGTTTTAAGTTGGCAGAATGTAGCTTTGCAGTTGCATCTGATGTACAAATAAAACCACTGTGGTTCCGATTTGTAATGTGCTGGTCTGAGAACGGGAAGAGAGCCTTTCTACAGTAAACCGGAGGGGTTTCGACTAGACAAGAAGCATCAGTGGGCACGTGACAGGGTTTTCTGTACAGAGATAGGACTCTCAAGACAGTAAAAGGGTCAGATTTGTCAATACTGGGCAGAAGGGCTGTGACCGCTGGGAGATAAACAGGGGCCCAGTGACCGGAGGATTCAGGGAGGCTGATTACAATCTGAGGCCCAGAACACATTCTACAAGTCAGAACTTTTCAGGCCCTGGCCAGGTACGCCAGGTGGTTAGAGCATCGTCATACTACGCCAAGGTTTCAGCTGTGATTGCCAGTCAGGGCACATACAAGGGTCAATCAATGAATGCATCAGTAAGTGGAACAACAAGTGGATGTGTGTCTCTCTCTCAAACCGATTAAAAATAATTTTAATAGATTTTATTGATTTTTTTACAGAGAGGAAGGGAGAGGGAGAGAGAGTTAGAAACATCGATGAGAGAGAAACATCAATCAGCTGCCCCCTGCACACACCCCACTGGGGATGTGCCCGCAACCAAGGTCCATGCCCTTGACCGGAATCGAACCTGGGACCCTTGAATCCGCAGGTCGACGCTCTATCCACTGAGCCAAACCGGTTACGGCTAAAAAGAATTTTTTAAAAGAATAAACCTTTGAAAAATAACCAGAACTTCTCAGAAACACATTGTAATCATGTCATGATACTTGGTAGTGAAATATTGGAGGCATTCTCAGCAAAGAATATTTTTAAACAATTTGCAAGTTCTCATCTTTTGCTTTAGGATGGGGAGAACTGGGGAAATTATATAATTTAGAGGAAGGGGACAAATGTATCATTATTGGCAGATGACAATATTTACTTAGCTGGCTAGAATCAGCGGACAAACTATTTGAATAAGAAACCAGTAAAGTGGCAAATACAAAATAAAAATGCCTACGTGAATACCTTCCCACGGCAAACACTTATAAAACTTAATAGAGAAATGCTGCTCACAGTAGCAGTGAATAAATTTAAGACTATATTGAGAATTTGAGACTCTATTCCATGGGGAAAACACAACTGCAAGAAGTTTATATGGAAAGAGAAATGAAAAGGCCTGCTTTATTTCTACATGAGAAAACTCAATATTCAAAGACCTCAAATTCCCACGTATTCGTGTATAAGTGGCATTCGCTTATATTTCGGATTTGATAAGTTCTTATGGATTAACAAATAGGGAGTATAATCCAGAAAGTGAAGTGTAAGGAGGAAGAATTTGCATTACTAGGTACAAAAGCATCTTCATAAATTATAACAAAAAAAGAGAGTTCTGGCAAACGAAGTGATGTGACCAAAAAGATGTCGAAATAAAATTTAAAAACAAGGAAACAGGCCCAATGGCATACAATGTTTAGATCGGTAAGAAAAAGAGATTTTAGAAAAGAGATTCTTGTTTAACAAAGGCTAGAATAAATTTCAAGTAATTGAGAAATTTAAATGTTTTTTTAAAAAGGAGCCACTCCCGACTGGCTTGCCTCAATGGTTGAGCATCAACCTATGAACCAGGAGGTCACGGTTTGATTCCCGGTCAGGGCACATGCCCGGGTTGCAGGCTCGACCCCCATTGTGGGGCGTGCAGGAGGCCGCCGATCAATGATTCTCTCTCATCATGGATGTTTCTATTTCTCTCTCCCCTTCCTTTCCCCTCTGAACTCAATCAAAATATATTTTTTAAGTGTGTGTATACATATTTATTTTTCTTCTGTGTTTTAAATCCTAGTTTGCTGAGAGTGTGGAAACATACAGAAGGCTGCCCGCAGAGAATGCGACCGGAGAGAACGAGACGAAAGCGGAGCCCAGACCACGGGCCTTCTCAACCTCGTGAGTCTATGCCTTCTCCTTATTTTATTTTATTTTTATTTTTATTTTTTTATTTTTCTGGAAAGGCTGCTCTCGAAAACTTGGCAGCTCCCAACACCATTTTCTTCGCTCCTCCTTTGAGTGACAGAGCAGAGTGTCCCAACAATACTTAATGTATTTCGTGTCAGGGGCCTGTGGGTCAGCAGGGTTATTAATAAACATAGCCTCTTGTTCTAATTTAGGTCCCGTCTCTGCTCCTGCCCTGCTTTCTCTTTCGCTCCTCGTTCTGCCTGACCCTTTTGCCCGTCTTTCTGATAAAAAAAAAAAAAAAAAATTCGCCCTTCCTTCCAGCTCCACGCTGGCCCGTTTCCCATGGAGCTGCGCTCGTGTTGTGGTTGGTGCCGTTCCGTTTTCATGGGGCATTTAAACGCGGGTGAGATGCTGAGTGTCCTAAATCGATTCGATGCAGGTTGATACGATACCGGGATGTGACATGTGCTGGGGGGTGGAGGGAATAAGCAAAATGGAGACAAAATGTGGATGTGCGTGGGGGCGGGAGACGGGGGCGGGGGGGAAGGGGGGTACCCTGTTTTTTTTTAAATTTCTGTGCAACCAGATTCATGGGCCACAGAATGAGGCAGACTTGAGAGGCGTCTGCGATCAGCCCTAGAAAAGGAAGCAGCTTGGAATTTTATTATTTTCCTGTAGGTTTTCACAAACAAAAGGAATTTGAAGAGTCGATCATGCACGTTTGGATGTGTGTCTGTCACTTTCATTACCCGATTTAGAGCTTGACTTACACCCTAAACTTCCATTTAGAGTAAATCTCGCTTTTTTGTTTTTGTTTTGTTTTCACTGGTTGTTTTATACAAATGGAAGTGGCCAGCCCTGGCCAGTGTGGCCCAGTGGATAGAGCGTCGGCAAGCAGACTGAAGGGTCATGGGCTCTATTCTGGTCAAGGGCACGGACCCCGGTTGCAGGCTCAGTCTCCAGCTCTTGATCAGGGCGCATGCAGGGAGGCAACCACTGGATGTGTCTCTCTCACATCAGTGTTCCTTTCTCTCTGTCTCTCCCTCCCTTTTCCACTCTCTCCAAAAAAGACCAATGGAAAAATATCCTCAGGTGAGGATTAAAAAAATAAAAAAGAAGTGGCCTCATTGTCACCACTACCACATTCTTACACACACGCACACACACACACACACACACGCTCCGTAAAGCCCTGCACTTGATGCAGATGCTGTCCAATTTCTTTTCACTTTGACATTTTCCAACTGCAACTTCCAACCGGAGATAACTGTGAACCAAGAAAAGTCAACTCCTACGCGTGCGCACTCACACACACACACACACACACACACACACACACACACACACGTGCGCGCGCGCGCGCGCGCACACACATTTGCATGTGCTTTTCCCAAATGTATGAAACTTCAGTTCTTTTTGTCTTCTAATAAACACAAAACCGCATCTCCTCCCTGAGAGCGCTCAGGAAGTTGCAAGCGCCGAAAAGCAGCATTTTTTTTAACGTGGGGAAATAGGTAACAAGAAATGCGCGGTTCTTTGTTGAATTATTCATACTTTTCAAATTAACCTATTGTACTTTTCCCCCCTTGAGAACGCATTATTTCTGTAATGTGACCTAGCCCACCTTTCTCAGCACGAGGGGACATCATCTGGAGTGATGTCATTTTTGAACACAGGATTCATTCTAGTCTGAGCTACAGCCCCCGTATTGAAGAAATGGGAAGAAGAAAAAAAATAAAGAAATGACAAGGAATTTAATTTATTCAGAAGAAAGAGTTTTCTATGTCTGAATTCATTATCCTGAAACATAATCGTTTTATAGCATTAGCAGAAATTACAGCTGGCTTTTGGTCTTTCCCAAACTAAGAAAGAAAAGCGAGGTGACTTTGAATGAATTAAACATTTGACTTGTTTAAATGGTCACCCCTTCGCGGTCCAGAGAGGCAGGGATGCTAAACTCAGCTAAAATCTCCATTGCGACCAGCCGTTCATCAGCCTTGGTGAGTGTCTTAATTCCATCCCTTGCTTACTCTTTTTTTTTTTTTCTTCTCCTTTTCGAAGAGCTCATTATTATCTTTCCATAATAACCATCAAGGGGTGGCTATACCTTTAAATGTGTTCTGTGGGTCTGTGGCATTTGTCATCCATGGGAGGAGATTTAATTAAGTCACTTTCTCTAAGGGCAGTGTTCTTGCTGCTGCACACAGGCTTGCGTGAGTGTGGACTTACTAGGCTGTAGCGGGAAAGAAGACTAGGAGGAGGAGGAGAAAGCTTTAATTGAGTGCCTACTATGTGTCACATCGGATGACATCTGCATCATTTGTGCATAGAGCCTTTCTGTTATGACCGTGTCTCCCACATCTTTACTGGTGCTGTTTGTACAGCATCGCAGCGATGAAGATGTTGTGAGCCCTAGCCGGTTTAGCTCAGTGGATAGAGCGTCGGCCTGCGGACTAAAGAGGGACTGAGGAGGCCCAGGTCCGATTCCAGTCCAGGGCACGTACCTCGGTTGCGGGCTCCTCCCCGGCCCGGGCCCTGGTCGGGGCTCATGCAGGAGGCAGCCAATCAATGTGTTTCTCTCACATCGATGTTTCTCTCTGTCTCTCCCTCTCTCTTCCGCTCTCTGTAAAAATCAATGGAAAAAATATCTTCAGGTGAGGATGAACCAAAAAAAAAAATGTTAACCTCAAGGAGCAGTGGGAAAACAGAGACTTGGAGATGTTAGTAACATGCCTAAGACGTGCATTAAGAGTCAGGACTCGAACCCAGGCTCTGCCCTGCAACCTCTACAGCGAATCTGCTGATCACGAAGAGACTTGGTTTTTGTTTGTTTGTTTGTTTTTTACAATGGTGAGGGCTCAAAGTAAGATGAAATCTGGAGCTTGCTGCGGGCTGGGCCTGCGGTCAGTGACCCCTGCTCGCTTCTCAGGTCCGATCTGGGGGTGTCTGAGAGGCCAGAGAAGACGCAGAGACTCACATTAGATAACATGGTGGGAAACACGAAGAAAGGACTGCTATGTATACCGTCCTGTTCGCATGACAATACCATGTTATGTGGGATCACGCCCATGACACTTCAGAGGTTCAGAATAGACCAGTGACTTTGAAAAGCGTGGCATCTTTGTGCCTTTCTTTCGTGTTTTATTTATTTATTTATTTATTTATTTATTTATTTATTTATATTGATTTCAGAGAGGAAGGGAGAGGCAGAGAGAGAGAGAAACAGCAGTGATGCGAGAGAATCATGGATCGGCGGCCTCCTGCACGCCCCACACCGGGGATTGAGCCTGAAACCCAGGCATGTGCCCTGACCGGGAATCGAACCGTGACCTCCTGGCTCCTAAGTCGACGCTCAGCCACTGAGCCGCGCTGGCCGGGCTGTCACGCATTTTAAACACTCTTAAGAGAGGGCCATTGGATCCAAGATATCCCTTTAAGGTTTGGTAAAATAAATGTCTGAGGGTCTCCGAGGGAGGAGTTCTCCTCACACTGGATGCCAACGCCGGTTGATGCCCTGTCACTGCCCGCCCTCCTCATGCCCATCTCTCTGAGTTGCTTCCTGGCCATGTCCTGCGATCGGCGGGTTGCGGGATGAGGACAGCGTGGAGAGGATCAGGTTCCGCTCTTGCCGCTCCAGGGATAGGATTTCTCCGGAGAACCGGCAGCTTCTTAATTCATCCGCAGCCTTTTTCACACGCGGCCAGGTCTCCGGGTTTCGCTGCGCCCGCTGTGGGGTGACTGGGCTAAATGTATGCCCGGACACCCCCCGCCGGAGCGCCCCAGTGGCGCGGGGTCGGGAGAGCTGTGTGTATAAGCGGGGGGCAGACCGCGGCCTGCTAAGTGTGATAGCATATCTGTCTTCCTCGGAGATGACGGGTCTGACCCGGGCGATGCGGAACGGAGCGGGCAGGCTGTGTACAGATCCCACAGGACTCGCTGCACCCTTTAGGACGGCCGCTGTCAAAAGTATTAGCCTTTCCCACACTCCACTCCCAGCGATCACATTACCCGGGGCGGGGCGGGGGGCCCATGCCCTCCAGTGCTCCTCCCACCTCTCCCAGTGGGTAATCGCCTCAGGGGGAGCCAGGGAACACACACAAGAAGAAACCACTGGTGGGTTTGCTCCTTGGGGCTCGCCTGTGTTAATACGGGAGGAAAAGAGCAAACGTGTTTAGGTTAGCATGGACGCCTGGCCGGTGTGGCTCAGTGGTTGAGCATCGACCCAGGAACCAAGAAGGCACCAGTCTCGGGCAGGGCACATGCCCAGGTTGTGGGCTCAGTCCCTGGTGGGGGGGTGCAGGAGGCAGCCGCTCGAGTATTTTTCTCGCTCATTAATGTTTCTATCTCTCTCTCCCTCTCCCTTTCTCTCTCTCCAAAAATCAATTAAAAACATGTTTTTTTTAAATATTTGTTTCTCTGGAGACTAACACTGCGCCTGGAACATCTTTGGGGCTAATATATTGGGCATAGGAACGGATGAGTTTCCATGGCCTTCTAGACACTGTCTTTAGGGATCTTGTCTTGATTTATTTTCTTGGTATAATAACTAGTGCCTGCCGCTAGTCTACGTCTTTCACTATATTAACTCATTTCACCATCAGAACAAACATAAATGCGATAGTTGCATTATGATCCCCGTTTTACAGGTGAGGAAACTTGAGACACAGACAAAGCAACCTGCTCAAGGATTTAGCCCGGACCAGGATTCAGCCCCGTTCCAGAGACCCTCCCATGAACCGCTGCTTCTGAGCTAATTGAAGAAATAAACCCGTAACCATTTCCCACAGAACCACCAGTGACATCAAAGACCCTAACACCCCAGAAAGCCTGGCTTCTGTCGTATTTAGATCAACGATTGGGCAAAACTGTAGAAGACAACACTAGTCAGTTTGTTTTAAAAAAAAATAAATGAAAGATGACACACAGACTCCAAAAGCTACCAAAAAGCCAAAACAAAATGCAATTTAATGGGGACAAACACGAGACATTCTTCGATGCAGTAAACCCCCCGTGCGAGACCTGGGTGACTGAGACCTGACTCCACTGTGTGGGCTCCTCCCTGTCTCTGTGTCTAAAGCCAGTCACGGGGCCTGGTGGACGGTCCCGGTCACTCTGAGTATTTTATTTGTTCCCGGGCATTTCTTAAGAGACTCTGGCAGCCTGGCCGGCGTGGCTCAGTGGTTGAGTGTCGACCTATGAACCAGGAGATCACTGGTTCAATTCCCGGGCAGGTGCCCTGACTCTATCCCCAATGTGGGGCGTGCAGGAGGCTGCCGATCAATGTTTCTCTCATCATTGATGTTTCTCTCTCTCTCTCCCTCCCCCTTCCTCTCTGAAATCTATAAAACTATATTAAAAAGAGAAAGAGAGATTCTGGCAAACGCAGGCAATCCAGACAAGCAAAACCTCTACGTCCACATCATCTGGGGAACTGGGGGATTTAGCCAGGAACACCAACGCGGTCGCTTGAGGGCTGGGGAGAAGGAAAGTTACTGACGGTTTGAAAGTCTGCAGGTGCTAAAGCAAAGAGCTGCTCCAGACACAGATTTCTGCTTTCATCCAAGGAACCCCACTTCCTAAAAGCAACACTCCCCAGGAGCGGTAACCTTGGGGACCCTGAGCCCTGACCCGCCCTCTCTCGGGGTGGCTGGCCCCTGCCCACCTGGCGGCCTTCACCCAGGCCTTCGCATGTGTATGTCACCTGCCTTGAATTTACACCTCCCGGAAGTTTCTGCCGGAGTGTCTGCTAGCCATCTGCCCATCCCAGACCTCCAGGGGAAGTTGGTTCTCCAAGATCTTTTGAGGGGAAGAATCTGTGACTTTTTTTTTTTAATATATTTTTATTGATTTCAGAGAGGAAGGGAGAGGGAAAGAGAGAGAGAAACCTCAATGATGAGAGGGAATCATGGATCGGCTGCCTCCTGCACGCCCCACCCCCACTGGGGATGGAGCCCTCAATCCGGGCCTGTGCCCTGACCGGGAATGGAACCGTGACCTCCTGGTTCATAGGTCATCGCACAACCACTGCGCCAACCCGGCCAGAGGCCCAAGACTCCTTGATTCTATTCCGGAGCCTTGAATTCCAGAATGTTTTCAAAACCGGTTGTCCCTGTTTCACAGCTGAAGAAATATCAGCGGGCTGAGCAAGGACAGAATTAACGGCAGATACCATCTCCCCTCTCACACCTGGATTCCTTCTTCCCTCCCTACAACCAACCTCAGCACTGCTACAGAGCGACTCAGTCCTAACCTTATTCTAGAAAATTGGTCTGCTCCCCAGTGGCCACAGGATCATTTAGCTGAGAGCTTACTATCATCTCCCAGTTAATTTGGGAGTTAATTGTAAGTGTCAGGAGGCTCCGACACTGCAGAAAATGTCCACGATGGGGAGATGAACCCAGGTTAGAGAACTCCAGAGTTGAGTGGAGTTGAGTTTTCGATCGGTTTCTATCGGGGAAATATTTTGGCGTGGGAAGGGACTGGAACGGCATCAAATATGAGTGTCCGCAGAGGGCAGCCCTCCATTAAGTGGACACTGGATTCTTGGATAAAAATACTTTCCAAGATTCCATCACACGCCACCCTCAGAACCTCAATCACGGTTTCATCTAAATGACCTCCGACCTAGAGGACGTTCAACAGAGGCGCTCGCTCCCTGCCTGTGCGTTTTTTGCAGCTCGCGGGTGTAGACGTGGTGTTGAGGGTGGCTCGATGAATCTCTGAACACGTAGGCACCACAGCCAATGGGGAGATAAGACTAGCCTTTTCCCCCCATGGCGGCGTCTGGCCGGCCTGTCCCGTTGCTTCCCCTTGCTGTCTGACCTCTGTGGTTCCTTCCTCCCTGCCAAGGTCAAACCCTGACCATCAGGATTCTGCTCAAAGATTTAAGATGAATATGTTCCCAAAATACTCATCTGGGAATGATCCGCGTTGCACAAAGTGGGGACTGGTCTTTCTTTGTAAAAGGAAACCTAATCTGAGCCCCAAATCCAAACCCCCATCAGCCTCCACATTATGGGTTGGGTTTTTTTTGCCCACTTGGCTGTATTTGCCATGATCGAGGTCTAACCGCTCTGAGCAGCACAGCTTCTCCCATACTAACTCCACTCTATCGTTTTTTTAAAGTATATTTGTACTGATTTCAGACAGGGAGAGAGGGAGAGAGAGAGAAACATCAATGATGAGAGAGAATCATGGACCGGCTGCCTCCTGCACGCCCCACACTGGGGACCAAGCCCGTAACCTGGGCCTGTGCCCTGACTGGGAATATAACCGTGACCTCCTGGTTCCTAGGTCGACACTCAACCACGGAGCCACACCAGACGAGCTATCATTTTTACTGGTTAGCCCACTGTCCATTGAAAAACGGGGTACTACTGGAGTGCAAGGTAATTAAGCAAAAGATGCCAGAAAGCCTTTATTTTCTAACTTCTTTCTTAAAAAAAAAAAAAGCATTTTACCAGTAGTGGCAAACAGCAGAACCACATCCTGACGCGTCAGGTACAATTAGACTCTCCCCGGGTGAGAAGCCCAGGCTCCCAGGGCGGGACTCTGTGTGGTGGGCCTCTTACTTGGCAGAGAATATTCAGCTCCCCATTCATGGCAACTTCAGGGCAAATAACCACAGGCTTTCCCTACCTGCTCTTCTCCACGCTCAGACACACGGGTCAAAGGAGGAGTCAGCGTGCGGCTGAAATGTCTGTAATTTACAGTCTCCAGCCTGCGGACCAGGGCCAAGCGGCTCTTGGCTACACATTGTAAACAGAACATTGTTGCCTCTTAATCTGGGTAATTGGTCCCAAATGCTGTTGCCACTCTTCAGATCGGATGCTTCACATACTTGGAGAGAACCTGGAACTTCTCTGCTCTGGCAGGGAGAAGTTTGGGGCATAAGTCAGTGTTTTCATCAGCACTGAGACGCCTGTGAACAGGCAGGCGATTTCACTGGGGGCCTCCGTGCTGGGCGGGGGTGGAGCGGGGGAGAGACGGGTTTTAACCATCTATAGGTGGCTTCCCCCATCCGAGCCGACGGTGGGATGTTTCCTTGACCAGCTTTCCTTAACGTGACCAGCTTCTTCAAGAGCCGGGGCACGGAGCCACCTCTTACAGGATGTCAGCCCGGTTGCAGAAGCGGGGCCGTGCCTCATGCCAGTGTAATGTGTTCTTACCGGTACGTCCCTTGAGGCTAACGCGGCACAAGGAAACCTGGCTGCAAAGCAGATGTTTGGTGACATCGTCTTGAGGGCAAAGCCACGGGGATGTTGCGAGAGAAAAGACAGGGCGGTGTTCGGGGAGGGGTCCGCCTCAGGGGGGACCCTGGGCCTGTAACAACCTCCCTGCGCCTCGGTTTCCATGTCTGCAAAGTGGACATAATACAGCCCTTGCTAACTCAGCGTGAGGAGGAAATGAGAACGTGACTATAAAGGTTATGAGAACCCTAGCTGGTCTGGCTCAGTGGGTAGAGCTTCGGGCTGGGGACCAAAGCATCCCGGGTTCGATTCCGGTCCAGGGCACATACCTCGGTTGCAGGCTCCTCCCCGGCCCGGGCCCTGGTCGGGGCTTGTGCAGGAGGCAACCGATCGATGTGTTCTCCTCACTTCGATGTTTCTCTCTGCCTCTCCCTCTCTCCCTAAAAACCAATGGGAAAATATCCTTGGGCGAGAATTAATGAAAAATAACAGAATAAAGGTTATGAGGGTATTCCACATATTACTCTGATGAAAGCAGTTTGCAAACGCTGTTTCTGACGCCTCTTTTTCTGCTTGGACCTGCACAGGTCAGGGCGCACGGTGGTTTCCCTGGGGAAGCGCTGGTTTGGGCCTGAGAGTCAAGAAGACATAGCCTTGATCATGGGCCCTGGAAGGCCAGACACAGCCCCGGTTTCCGTCCCTTGTTCTTCCCTTCCACCTTCCTCCTCGCACCCCTCCGCTCTCCCTGCTGACACTGCCAGGCCTTCGCCGTCCCCCTAAATCCTTCCAGAATGGTCTGGAGCTCTACAGTAGTCACTGCTTCTCTGAGTTCTGCCCGGTTCGTTCCTTTGACCTTTCCTCCCAAGTCACCCTCTCGCCCTGTCCTTTTTGTCCTTTTTGCCTCTGAATTCCACTCGCTTTGTCTCTGGCCCCTGTTGCCCTGCCGTGGCCTACATAGGTGGCTTTCTAAGGGGAGACCGCAAAGGCTTCTGGGAGACTTGGGAAGCCAGCTCCCTCCTTCTGGGTAAGAAGGTTAGACAGGAGTGAGCTCTGTCTCCCGTGGCGTCTCCCATCACATTTACTACTCACTGTTCTCCAGAGTTAAAAAATAATAATAAATTGGGAAACCTCTGCTTCATTCCTAGTGTGTAGCAGAGTGTTCCCCGGACAACGCCGTGACCGCATTCTACAGAGATTCCGGAACGAGACAACCCGGGGCTCAGCTCCCTTTAACGAGCAGGGTGACCTTGGACCAGTTATGGCACTTCCCAGGCCTAGTCTTTCTCAGCCGCAGCATGGAAATAGCAGTGTTTGCCTGCCACCGTTTTTATTTCGTTAAACGCATTTGTATTGATCTCAGAGAGGAAGGGAGAGGGAGGGAGAGAGAGAGAAACATCAGTGATGAGAGAGAATCACTGATGGGCTGCCTCCTGCACGCCCCCCACTGGGGATGAAGCCCACAACCCGGGCATGTGCCCTGACCGGGAATGGAACCGTGACCTCCTGGTTCATAGGTCAGCACTCAACCACTGAGCCACACCGGCTGGGCTGCCTGCTAGTGTTATGGTCAACTGAATTGAGCTAAGACAAAGCTTAAAACAGTAAGCACTCAAGAAGTGTTCGTTAATATTTCATCTAGGCTCTCCTTGATTAAAAAAAAAAAAAACAAACATACGGACGCCCCGGCCAGGTACTCGGTGGTGCTACACCAGGGCTGTGGGTTTGAGCGCCGGGTCAGAACACACACAGGAATCAACCAATGACTCGCTCCCTTTCCCTTCGTCTCGCTCTAAAATATCAATTTAAAAAATATATTTTTTTAATGTTTAAAAAGAACCAGCCAGCCCTGACTGGTTTGGCTCAGTGGATAGAGCATCGGCCTGTGGACTGAAGGGTCCCGGGTTTGATTCTGGTCAAGGGCACATGGCTGGGTGCAGGCTCGATCCCCAGTAGGGGGCGTGCAGGAAGTGACCGGTCCATGATTCGCTCTCATCATTGATGTTTCTATCTCTCCCTCTCTCTTCTTCTCTGAAATCAATAAAAATATATATATTTTTTAAAAAACAGTGAATGCATAAATAAATGGAATAACAAATGGATGTTTCTCTCTCTCTCTCTCTGTCTCTCTCTCTTCAAACACACACACACACACACACACACACACACACACACACACAACCTGTATGTATACGTAACTGTCACTGGGCTCTCCCATGTCACCTCTCACATACATCAGTGGAAATTGGCTTCATATACTGTTCTTTCCGTACTTGAGAGTATTACAGGAAATAAGAAATCAAAGAGGCAAAAACAGTCATTCCAAACGCATCTTCCCGTTCTCTGCCCCCAGCCCCTCATCTATCCATCATTAGCTAAAGTGGGATGAAAGCTTTATTATTTATGAACCCCAAACACAACTGTAGTTTACCCTAAACGGAGCGAGCCTGGGTTCGGTTTGGGGCAACCTGGTTTGAATTTCCGTTGAAGCTTCTCCGACTCTGAAGCTCCCCGCGAGGATTTATGGCTGCAGGCAGGTACCAAACGAAATTTGCTAAGTTCATCTGAGTTTCACTTTGGGCTTGTCATTGGAATGAACTCGAATTGCATGCAGCCTTAATCCTTATATTTACGGGTTTTCTGCCATTTTCACCTCAGTGGATAAAAAAAATAAAAATTATTAAAAATCAAGACTTGCTGGTTAGTATCTGAGCACATTGAAATACTCTTACAATGTATACATTTCTGTCTCGATTGAAAATTAGGAAAATATACTTCTGGTAACGTGTGCTTTAATGAGTCGCGCTAAGTATTCTCGCCTTTGTTTCATGCCCTGTATATTAGCCAGGAAATTCCAAATTATAGTGAACAGAAAGTGTTTCTTTCTGCCAACATGGAAAGACCTGCAGTGCCTCGTCTTTTAATCCTGGCTCCGTTAAGCTGTGACTTTAAAAATCAAATTGGTAATATTTAAGCTGTCTCCGTTTTCGCGTTTCATCCCCTAGAAGTCAGGCTCCCAGACTTGAAGCTAGCTACTTTTCTCATATTATACGCTGGAGGTCGGGGGAGACTTCAGGCTGCATCTTGTACGTCCAAATGATAGGTTCGCGGTTTGTGATTGACGATCTTGTTCATGTAAGTGATGTATGCCCATTAGATCAGCGGGCCTTCTGGGATGAGACGATTAGGCCAAAGTGAGCTTTGAGAAATTTCGAAGGCCTCCGCTTGCGGAAATATAGGCAGCACGCTTCTAGTTTAATTATGAGACAAAATAATCTTGTAACTTAATATGGAGATTAATGTATCAGTGAGCTCTACAAAGATTTCTTGCCTAGAATGACATTTTTCCTTCCAGCAGTTGAGGGAAAGGTTTGTAGTTACATTACTTGGAATATTTACTTCTTAAATAACTAAACCAAGTTATTCTGGGGTAATTTTTATTCTGAAGAAATATGCACTGAGTAAAATTCCCCCAAACAATCCTGATAGCTTTTTATAAATTGACTTCATTTTATATTAGTTAACAAATTCAAATCTGAAACACAAAAAGTCGGGGGGGGGGGGGGCGGGGGCGGGGTTCCCCCCTTCTTCTAATCTGTAGTCCCCAGACGACTGCTCACAAAAATAAACTTTACAACATCTTGGAGAATCTCAAAGAACCCGGTCAAGATTTGTTTTGGCCAGAAAAGAAAGCAGTTTTGCTATTCAAAAAGTTAGCCTCCCTCGCTCAGTCCCCAAAGGGCCGAAGCCAGCTAATCTTAGATGGCGATTTTAATTAATTCTGTAATCCAAGTGAGCCCTCCATCATGTTTTAAAATATGATCAAACAGCAGGGACCGAGGGGGGGAAAAAGAAAATAGACTGTTTCCAAAAGATCTCAAAATGGAAAAAAGCGAGCATTTTTTCAGGGGGCTTTTCTGTGTCTAAAGGAGAGGCGGAAAAAGAATGCCTTCGCGGGAACAACAAGAGAAAAGCCCAGGTAACATCAGATTCTCGTGGGTACGTGTTCCTCGGTGTCACGGCAGACAGCAGAGCAGCTGGCCGCGGCTGGCACACACACACAGCCAGCGGCCCACGCTCGCACACGCATGCGCACACACGAACACGCCACACGAAACCGGCCCGGCCCCGGCCCGGCTGCTGCTGACGGGCGTATTGTGAGCCCGGGCGAGAACTGTAATCTACACGGTTTGGAAATGGGGGCCTTTTAAATAACGCTGCCTACAATTTGTGATGGTCACCGCGAAAATGCTGCTCCATTATCCTTGTCCGTTCGGAATGAATGAGGCTACTTAATTTCAGGCCATACTTGGTGAGGTCAGCACGGAACGGGGTGGCGCGGGGGGGGGGTAGGGGGGGGGTGTGCTAGACATCGCTAATCTCTTTCAGCTGAGAGTGATGAATTAAAGATGAAGCCTGCTTTTGCAGGCCTAATTTAGAATGTATATCAAAAAAAAAAAAAAAAACCTACAGCAAATAATACTCTAGCCGACAACAAAGGAAAACTTGCTCTCTCAGGCTCCCCGGGCTGGGTGGATTTCCAAGACAGTTGCAGGCCTCTCTGGCCAGCCATCCAGCTGTGGACGGGGAGCCGTATCAGGGAAATCGAGCCCTCTCTCGCACACGGCCGTGTGGACAAAAAGTGGGATTAACGGGAAGAAAGAAAGCAAGCAAAAACAAAAGACAACCATCGGGGTTGGATCCCTTGTGTATTAAAATTCCACCGACACATTACGCTTCTTTTTATTTTTTTTGTCCCCCTCCCAGAGCTAGCCGGACTGACAAAGATCCCAAATTAGCAATACCTATATTCGAGCAGTGACCACCCAGCTCCCTGGGGGACGTTTCAAAGCAACATGCTAAATGAGGCCGCTGTTGTTTTTAAAGCAGATATCCTAATGAGGCTTCTTAGGTTTTGCCATGTCTCCGTTTTGAAAGCCAATAGAGATGGACCAGGTAGATAATGCGGTGGCTTTTATTAAGCCAAGAAAGAGATGGTAATACCTCCCGGCCAGGCCACGGCGTTCTTATGAAAGTCAATGCTAAACCGACTTCCCCAGTTGGGAAAGGGAAGGGACTCCCTGATGGAAATTCTAAAGAGAAGGAATTAGTCATAACTCCTCAAAGATAAACCACTCCAGCTCAGCCAGTCAGCGTGGCTCAGTGGTTAAGCAGCAACCTAGGAACCAGGAGGTCACAGTTCGATTCCCCCATTAGGGCACAGGTCCCAGTTATATGCTCGATCCCCAGTGTGGGGCGTGCAGGAGGCAGCCAGTCCATGATTCTCTCTCATCAGTGATGTTTCTCTCTCTCTCTCTCTCTCTCTCCCCCCTCCCCTTCCTCTCTGAAATCAATACAAATATATTAAAAAATAAAAAAGATAACCCCTCCAAGTCCCTAAGGGCAGCAGCAAAGGTGGACTACCCCCGAGACTAGAGAGGTCACCTTGCAAAAATGCCTTTGGCACCCCTGCCTACCTAGAGAAACCTGACGTTGGGACATGCACCCTCCCCGACGGGCAGCCACCACGGAGCCCGACTCCGTCCCAGTAGCCCTCGTTAGAAAAAAGCTGCTTCGAATTAGGCCCAATCTACACGCTGAATCAATCTTTCAGCCCTTTGATTGCTTCTGAAAATATTTATATTTCTTAATAATGCACATTTTGCCTCGCAACTTCTAATTAAACCCAGACGGGGGTTCCCATCGCCGGCAGTGGGTGTGGGAGGGTGATTTAGGACCGGAAAAGGAAGATAAAAAAAATAAAATCAAACCGATTTTTCCCACTGGGGAACCATTCGACGGTCCAGATCTAGCAGTTTGGGCTGTGGAAGTGTCCAAGGAGGGTGGTAATAAATACGGATTGGAATATCGGAGCGGCCTTGGCGAGATGAGGGAGGAATATTCTTATTCTCGTGCGATTCTTCATTGTGGTTTCCACTCTCTGGTTAGCTTACTTGATTTTATGAAAAACGATGGTGGGAGAGATTTAGGAAGATTTCATATCACAACCAACATTAACACATCCAAGGTAAAAATAGAGCAGTAGCTATAATCTGGACATGACATAGTGGGGGGGGGGGATATTTGGGGGAGTGGGGCGGTACTTGGTTTGGGGGCCAAGAGAAAGGGGGTCTATTTTCAACTTTGTCTCCAAAGAGCTGGGTGATGGACATTCCATCAGTCACCTGACCTCTCCTGGCCTCAGATTTTTCCTCTTGCCTTTTTTTTTTTTTTTAATATACTTTTATTGATTTCAGAGAGGAAGGGGGAGGGAGGGAGAGAGAGAAACATCAGTGATGACAAAGAATCATGGATTGGCTGCCTCCTGCACGCCCCCAACTGAGGATCGAGCCCACAACCCGGGGAATCGAACAGTGACCTCCTGGTTCATAGGTCAACTTTGAACCACTGAGCCACGCCGGCTGGCTCCTCTTGCTTTCTACCTGGGAAATAAGAAAGGCAAACCTTTTTGGTGAGTTTTCAAGGCTCTGCCTTTTCTTAAGAACTGCCACGGGGCCGCAGAGCAGAAGGCAGCCGAGCCGCCATCCCATGCCGAGCATCCGCAGGCCAGTCTCTGAGACAGAAACCACCCCTTCTCCACGTGCCCCACAACAGTCACCTTTGGCACACCGCCCCATTTTAGAGATCAGGCAAATAAAGGCCCGGGAGGCTGAGCCCAGACTTAGGAGCCAGCAACACGACAGTTTAAACCCGGCCTCCCAGCCAAGCTCTATGGTGCTGTGACACACTGGCCCAGATTTTAGATCCCAGAAAGAAGCAGGATTTCTTGTGGCCACTCAGTGCAATTGGAAACGGCGTAGCGTGGGCAGTGGCTCCGCATTCAGACTTCCTGCATTTGAATAACGTGGCCGCAACTTGGTGGCCATGTCGCCTTCAGGCAAGTCCCTGAACGCCAGGAGTATTGTTGGGCTTTTTAGCTTAAATAATGGAAGTAATAACAGTATCTGCCTTGGAGAGTTGTGCAGAGATGAAATAAAGGAACATGTTTACCATAGTTCCGATATACAGTATAGCAAATGTTAGTTGCTGTTAGTATCACCATCATCTTCTTCGTTTACATAATGACTTGGAGTAGGAAGACCCTGAGCTCAGTGGTTGAGCATCGACCTATGAACCAGGAGGTCACGGTTCCATTCCCGGATCAGGGTACATGCCTGGGTTGCGGGCTCGATCCCCAGTGTGGGTGTGCAAAAGGCAGCTGATCCATGATTCTCTCTCATCATTGATGTTTCCATCTCTCCTTCTCCCTTCCTCTCTGACATCAATAAAAAAAATTTTTTTTTGAAGAAAGGAACGTGCGAGACCTAGGTACAAATTCTGACCGTGTTCCTGTTACCTCCATGGCCTCGGGTAATTCTCTGAGCCTCAGTTTACTCATCAGCAAAATGGGCATTCAGAGTATCTGCATGTACAGGATTTCAGTAAAAATCAAATGCATCAGGCATGGGAGATAGCTTTTCAAACCCTATAGAAATACAGGGGGAGAGGGCTGGTTTATTAAAAGATGATTCTTCCTACATTGAAAGGTCTCTGGGTGCTTAGAAGAGATGATGCAACCGATCTATTTCTGAAACAAACCACCTTCGAAATGAGATATACCCAACACGGTGAAATCGTGAAAGAAAACATACATTTCCTTGGTTGTCGCCATTCCTTTCATCCCATTCTACTGGTCTCCACCTGAGCTTGCCGTCCTCTCCTAGTTGTATTTTACGAGGGAATAAGATGACAGTTGGGTCAAGGGGCAGGGTTTGGAACGGGAAGACGCAGCCTACTTTCTTCTCTGCCTTCCAGGAAAAGAGAGAACTATCTCAGAGGAAAGAAAACACATTTTCTGAAACATTAAATAATGGCTTCCAAGCCTAAAACGCTGTCAGACTTTGCTATTGACCAGCTGTCCCTGATGCGAACTTAAAAACATATCCATTATTACCCGGCCGGCTTGGCCCAGTAGTTGAGCGTCGACCTAGGAACCAGGAGGTCAGGGTTCAATTCCCCATCAGGGCACACGCCCGGGTTGCTGGCTCCATCCCCAGTAGGGGGCGTGCAGGAGGCAGCCGATCCATGATTCTCTCTCCTCATTGATGTTTCTCTCTCTCTCTCCCCCTCTCCCTTCCTCTCTGAAATCAAGAAAAATATAATTAAAAAAAAACATGTTCATTACTGAGGTGTCATTTTGTTTAAGCTACAGAAGCATGGGGGGTGGGGGGATTGATTTCGGTGCGGGATTATTAAAGCGTTTGGGGCCCAAAGGTGTGTGTCTGTTTTAAAAAGAAATTTTCTGATTGCAGATAACTCCTCAATTTGATTTAGTGTCGAACGATAGTGATGGGGTTGATAAGTGAGCATTCATCGGTAATTCATCTTGCGCCGGTAGAAATTTACAGCAAAGCACGCTTTCCCAACAGTGACAAGCCCTATTAATCTTCCTGAGACACATTTCAATAGGTGTCCCCATCTGTGGCCAACATCTAAACACCCTGGCATCACCGCGACTCGGGGACACCTTCATTTCAAGCTGCACCCGTGCAAACGTGATACTGGAGTGTCCTCCATTTTTTAACCTAATTCTCTCTCCTCATTCAATTAGCCTCTCCCGCCTGGCTTTCCTGCTCCCTGTGTAACGGCATTTCCAAACGGGAGCTCTGAGGGAGTCGGTTTCGTGGCGATGCTCCGTCTCCCCCAAGGTTAACCAGCACCAACTTCTCGACAAATTAAAACGGCCAGGATTCCGGGCCTGACAGTCGCCGGCCTCCGAGTGCACGTGTCCGTGGACAGCAAAACCTGCTTCCATCGAGCCCGCCTGTGCACTGGGGGGGCTCAGGGAAGGGGGGAGGCCGGCGTCCACCCGGCTTCATATGCAGAAGGCAATTTATTACCTTCAACCGGGATGTTAATTTCAGCGCAGGGAATGCTGGGAAGAAGAGAGGCATTTAGGAAAAGGGGGTGGATGAGAAAGCAACGCCCTGGGTTTAAACATCCAGACCCGGTTGCATCAGGCCAGGACGTCCGTTAGAGAAGGAAACCTAGTAACCACTTCAGGGAGCGATTATCGATCCACTTTAGAGAGAGAGGAGCGCCCTCAGAGGCCTTGCTGGTACCAGCAGCAGGTCTCTCTGGCTGCCAGGTGAGCCCAGGTGAGAAATGTGGAGGGGCGCGCTTCGTTGTGCTAGTTCCGACCTCCTCGTGCGTGTGGTCTTGCAAAGAAACAGGGCTCACACGGCGTTTTTCTTGTGCACTTTCGAAATCTCACCAAAGACTGAACTCCTTGACACGTGCTCGTTTTTTGGAAAGATTAGGCACAGCTATATAATGAATAACATAATGTAATATATAATATGTATAACATGTAATATAATATATATATATTATATAATATGTAATATAATACTCCAATTTTTTAACTTCATTGGACGTTTTTGTCCCTATGTGATATGAAATACACATGTTACTAGCACGTGTGTACGTGTACCCATTCATGTGACCAAGACAGACATTCTCAAAAATGTCTCCTCATACAAATGATTTTCCCCGCTGGTCATGGGAGTTTGTCACAGATCTCAGGAACCTGATTGTAGTCGGCAGGTTTAAATGTGCCATATTAATAACTTGTTAGCCAAGACAAATTAAGTCCTTATGTGTCAAAAGCACTCGGCACTGGATTATCTACAAGACAAGTATTTATTGAATAAATGTTGAGTCCAATTTCATTTTAATGTGACTGACTGTACGTTCCGGCCTCTTAGGCAGAGATAAAAACACTCAGACCTATGACTGTGTTGCAACATTACAGCTAACTTGTCTAGTTCTATTATTGTCTCCGAACTTAGTATATGGGAAGAAGGCTTTTTTTTTTCCTTTTCTTCCTTTTTTTTTTTTTTTTTCCTTCTTCTTCTTTGGGTAGTGCTGGTTCTGAAGAGCAAGGGGAGAGAGAGAGAACGGGCTGGCATTGAGCCTAAAGAGAAATCATTGAAACAAATTAATCCTATGCCGTTTAAATTGACATGGTAATCCATCATCAGAGAAGGCAAACTCTGAAAGCAATCTAGTCCTTGCTCTGTTCTTCCCCTGGCCCCGGAGGCACGGAGACAGATAGGAGAGGAAGGAGGGGGGCCATCGTCAAAGTTAGGGGCGCCTTGGCAAAGAGTAAGAGCGGCTGGATCAGCTCTCGGGGCCCAGGGCCCAGCCCCTGCAGCCCTCCTTCGGAGAGGAGAGGTGGGCCTGCAACAGCTGATTTCCCAAGTTTCTCTCCAAGAGGCCGGTTCCCTGCTAGCCTGCCTCCTCTTCCTGGCTCCCAGGCTGCTCGGTGCAGTCTAACCAGGGCCTTGGAAAAGTCCATCAACTGGGGAATTCACCAGGAACTTACACACACATTTCCCCACAGTGGCCAGGGGCTTATGAGGCGGGGTGCAGGATGGGGGCTTGATTTTAGTTCTGTTGCTTTGGCGGTTTTGGGTGGGGGAAGAGGGGACCAGATCTCTTTTGGCTTTTCTTCTCCTGTAATCACCTTGTCTGAGGCTCGCTCTCCGCAAAAGCACATTGCTGTCATTTTGAAAGGAAAGATGGTGTCACGTCACTAGAAACTGGGGCGCGCCATCCCGCCCCGTCACTTTCCCGGTCTTTTATTTTAGACGCTCCTTTTTCAACCCTTCCGTCACTTCTAAAAGCCTGCAAGTTGTTCAAACTTGCTTAAGAGTCAAAAATTCTATTTAAAACTGAAGCCATCCGTCTTGGTAGATGGTTAAGATGAAAAAAAAACCTTATTAAGAGCTCCACTGGGCAAACAGTGTGTGTGTGCATTTTCAACAGACTGAATCCTAAGGGGATTTTTTTTCCTCTTTAACTTGTATATAGAATGTTGTTCTTGCTTTTTGGGGAGGGAGGGGGTGAAGAATCTCACCTCCTCATTACTGCCTGTACGTACCAAATTTAAACACAGAAATGAGTATTGCATTTCCGTTTAATAAGGCATCAAAAAGCTATAAAGGCAGGACAATTTGAAAGTAATTTTTAATAATTTTTAATCAGAAATTCACCCTCTTAACAATAGACAGTGTAGGACGACAGAAGCCCAGATACCTTAGCGCCCAAGTAAAGAAGGCAGAGAGCAAGGATATAAAACTGCCCGATTGCAGTTTATCTAGGATAGAGTTTCCTCCAGTTTATTAAGAAAACTTTATATGTTCCTGTAACTTTAGAGTAAACATCACACCTCTTTTCCATAATGAGAATTTGTATTCCCTGGTTGTCTAAAGGGGGTGAATAGTACCTGCATGTCAGCTAATGCTTGTTTAAGTCTGTAAGCGTAAAAGGCAAATGGAAGGCATCTCCAGGCTAAACAGGTAGAGAGTTTAAAAACTCTCACATCAAACATTCATCCGCAGCCACCCAGTTGCAATGTTGTTAGGAAAGAAAACTGGGTTTGGGCGTTGATGGGTGCCTGTGTGTGTAACAGGACCTGGGAGACTTAGGTAGTAGCTCTTTAACGACTGGCCAGTTACACTTTCTAAACAAGGTCTCTTGCCTTTGAATTTATTTTCATCTCATCAACGGTAGAGAGTTTGGCAAAAGAGTAGATCATTTTAAAATCCATTCAATGAACCAAAGTCGTATGAAAAAATCAATGAATAAACAAGCGTAAGTCCTTACTACTCAGAGGAGTCTATGGAGAAAAATATCTTTTTAAAGCACCCCCCCTCGCCCCCCATGTAGATTTCACAGCGCTAGCTAGCTTCTCTCTCATTGCTTGGTAGCATGGCCACAAAAAAAGCAAGGTGAAAATGTGCAACATACCACGGGAAGCCAGTAAGTAAGATGTTTGCAGCTTTCTCCCCCTGACATGGGACCTGGCGTAGAGAAAGCCCCAATGCGCCCTTGTCAGGAATCAGTCTTCCCTGCCTTCCTTCCCTGCCTTCGACGTTTTCACTTTTGCTTTCGACTTATTTTAAGTGATATCATCTCAACCTATTTCCCTCCGCCAAGCACATCGTAATCTCTCCAGTGATGACCATTAATATATTCAAAATTGCCAGGGATAAAGAGGAAAGGTGCCTTTCTCTATCCTGTATTCAAAATAAAAATTTTAAAAAAACACACACACTAGTGTCAATTGAATTTAAACGTTACACTTCGTAACCTCTCAAACGGATACTTCCTTTGGTCAAGAAGCTGACTATATTCCACCCCCTCCTCTTCATTTTCCATCCAAGTCCTTTATTTTGGCTGTGTACCTTCAACATTTTAAGCAATTAGCCTTTTAAGAGGAGAGATGCAGTTGGTAATTAAATAATTAGTTCTGTTTCCTAAATCCCTGCATAATGTTTTTCTGCCCTGTCAGTGTGTCTGTCTTTGTCCATGGACTTCCTTCTCTAATCGTATGCTTTATATTGAAACTGGGGCACTTCGGAGTTTTCTGCAAAGCAATCCAATTTTAATTCTTTTCCTCCTGAAATTCACCTTGAGTCTGTGGTTAATGGCAGTTAAATCAGGTAACTTCCTCTGTTGTGCTGTTTATGTTTTGTTTAAGTGCCTGGCTACAGCTAATGAGCAATATTAATTGATCTGGATGTTTGCCTTGCGAACACCTTCCCATTTAAAGGACTGGCCCCGATACCATTTGATCCAGGCTTTTTTCTCACAGACCGAAAATGAACTGTCACTTTAAAGATTTCATCACCACGCTCTTGAGAAAGAGAAAGCATATAGAATGAGACAATCTTTCCTCACGCTGTTCACTTCCAAATAAGAACTGATGTCCACCTGGCTCTGGGCGTCGGGAGAACTTTCTCAGCAGGGGGACAGAACATGAAAAAAGCCTGGCCAGCCCACATCAGACGCGGCTACATGGTTAGCAAGCCCTTTACGCTCCCTGCCATCTTTAGCCAGAGCCTCCTCTCTTCGTATCCTCCAATTCACTGCAAAGTAAAATAAACAGAGTAGCGTGCTGCGGAATTTAAAAATAAATAACGCTGGGCAAAAGATTCTCACCGTTTGTCTCAACGCCCTGGCAAAGCTACCAGACTGGAACCAGCATGTCCCTTCCACGTGGCTCTCGGCGGCTGTGCCCGGCACAATGGCTTGGCCGTCCCTACGTGGCTCCAGGCTGTCCCCCCAACAGCTCATGCAAAACCCCTTTCCGCTCTGCCTTCTGCCAGACTGCCACACGGACACAGGAGTGACCGCCTCTCCCTGCAGCCGGAGCGGCTGGACCTTGAACCTGCGTGGCCCGCTCACACCCAGGCGCACGCACCTTCACGCGCGTGGCGTGGCTGCTAGGCCCACGCCACCAGGTTGGAAGTCAGCAGCATGTACTTCCCTGCTTTCACCCAACTTGTATGGCTGTCGTGGGGCGACTGACAAGAGGGTAAACTGTATATCGGGTGTGGGGCCTGGGGGAACCCCCTCCCACAATAATCTACTGTGTGCATGGACCGGGTGGTCAGGTACGGGGAAGAAAACGCTTCGCTACATCGTGTTCCCTTATTTCCCAAAGCCCATGTGCAGGAAGTGGCCGCCTTCATGGCCCAGACTGTTGTCTTTCTGAATGGAAACCTGCTTTCCCAGCAAGGGGGGCGGCGGGGCGGGCAGGAAAGAGGGCCTCTCCCTGCCTGCCTGCCTTCCCTTTTTCTTTATTTTTTTTTTCTTTTTTTTTTTTTTTTTCTGCAGCCCCTTTGGTCTATTACTGCAGTTAACCTTCGCTGGTCCAGACGGAGAAGGGTTAATGGAGACCCGGCGCCTGCAGCCTCCCGGCCAGCATCAGGCCCGGGCCAGCATCAGGCTGCTCCAGGCTGGAGCCTCCATGCCAGGAGTTAGACGACTGAGCCTGGGCCTGGAGGTCCCAGTCGCCTCACACACGAGCACGTTGCCCCAATCCACTGGGACTCATAGATGTTTTCCAAAAATCCTCCCTTCTGGAAAACGACTCATTGGCTCTGCAGTCACCGTTCCTGTTGCACGGAGGAGCCTGCTCTGCATCCTCCCAGCTGCCAACTGGGGGAGTGAGGAGATGACTGATTGATGGATTGATAGATAATCAAGCTATCAGTTTCTCCAGGAAAAGCAGGTTTTTAGGGAAAAGTCAGGGGAGGGGAAAGAAAGAAGATGCTCCCCTTTCCTCACTTTGCACCCCTCCTTCCCTCCCCACCCCCCCCAAATCAGTGCCCTCTTGATTCTGTACAGCTGCCTCCAGCCTCAAGGTTGGTCCACAGTAGCGAGGGAGACTCCCGCTTCCAGAACTGCAAAGCCAGTTGCTGCTTGAGTTTGGGGAACAAACACCCCCGCCCCCAACCCTCTGGCTTTTCAGGCACCTGCACCAGCCTTGGGGCCCCAGCGTGATGCCATCCCTGGGGGGTGGTTCTGATACCCCGAAGGCTAGATTCCCAACCTGGGGGCGTTGTGGATGTGTGTCACCCTGTCCCTGCCTTCCTTCCCAGCCTTCCTTCCACCTGCTCAGGAGCCCGGAACCTGGAATCCTCGGGCCCTGCGCTCCCCAGCTGGTCCCGCCACCCCGCGGCCGCTCTGGACACTGGGTGGGCGGCAGGGAGCAGCAGCCATTCCGGCCGGGCCGCCGGATCCTCTCTAGAAACGTCCAAGGAGCCAAGGGCCAGGGATGTCAGGGAGAAGGCGCCAGGACAGCGGCGGGTCTCGGCGGGGGGCGGTGTGCGGGAAATACCCGCGTCTGGGCCACAGCTCGGCTCCAGGAGGCGGCCCCAGGGGCTGCGCGGTGGCGGAACCTGCCCAGGTCCCCGCGCCGGGCCTGCGCTCCACTCCCGTAGCCACCTGACCGCTGCCACTCCCAGCGGGGAGCCCGTGGCCCCCGTGCAGCCCTCATCCGGCCGGTGCGGAGGCCCTGCCACTGGCTGCGCCCTGGCATCGCCCGTCGAGGAGGGAAGGACACAGGCCTGCGCCCGGTGGCTCTCCGGCGGTGGTCGGGCCGCCCCCTTCGGGGCCGGCTCCCCCCTCTCGCCTTGCCAAATCCCTGAAAGCCGGGGCCCCCTTCGTCACCCTGGGGGCTCCTAATCACCCGGTATCGATCTTCCTAACTCTTCTCATCCCGTTGAAGACACATCTTAAAACACTTGGAGTGTGCTCCGGGCTTTATCCACACTAATAAAATGATTTACCCTTCTCTCCGCGCGCTCCGCACAGAGGAAAATCGTTCGAGCCGCGGCTATTTGTGTGTGATCAGTAAATATTTAGTGCGGTGACATCCTCGGCTCGGCTCCCGATCGATGCGGGGCCCACCGGGAGGTGCGCACGGCCCGGGCGGGGCCGCGCCGGGCCCACCGAGGGGGCTCCTCCCGCCCTCGCGGCCGGCCGCTGATTTACGGCCTCCGCAACCAGCAAAGGGGGGCGAAGACGCGCCTGGAAAATTGGCTCTTCAACCTTTTTACTTTTGACATTCAGCCGCCTCCCCCGGCGCCAAGTCTTGCCCCTGCTCCCCCCGAGCCCGCCCCGACCCAGGGCGCCCCATGCGCCCCGGGTGCAGCCGCGCGCGCTGCGCTCGCGCCTCCGCGCCCGGGGACCACCTATCACAGCCTGCGCCGCGACTGGGGAGGCCCAGGCCCCTGCTCGGGGGTCGTCGCCTTCGGGCCAGAAGCACTGTGCCCGCCCACACCTCAGAGGGCGGAGAGGGGTGCAGTAAACCCCCGAGCCGCCTTCGCTGAACCCGGAGCTCCTCTCCTGGACCCCTCGTCTCCTGCCCTCGGGTCATTTCCCCATTTCCCCGGCTGGGCCTCGACGCCCTCGGGCCGGGTGGCGGCGGATGGAAACTTGACTTGGCACTCGGAGAAGCGTCCGTTTCCTTAGGAGCGAAAAGGCACTTAGTCGGGAGGTGTAGGGAGGGGGGGGGCCTCCTACCCTGATCTTGGTTTCCAGGGGGCTGCGGCCGCGACAGGGCCAGCGTCTGTGCCCCTCGGGCCCTCCCTGCCTCCCCCGGGCGCGCACTCTTTCCTTATCCCAGGCCTGCCACCGAGCGAAGGGCGCGACCCAAAGTGGGGTAAGCACGCACTCGCCACCCCCTACGGGACCCGCCACCCCCGCCGGATACAGAGTCCAAGGAGGAGGGTGTGCGCCATACTAACCGCCTGGGCTTCCCCGGAGCTGCCTGGGCCGGAGGCGCGGGCCTGGGGCTCCAGCTGCCACCCACCTGTTAGCGGGCCTGCTCCCTTGTCACCTGAGGCCGGGCCTGGGCGATCCCGGGCCCCGGGGAGAAGGTGAGCGACCCTGCTGGGTCCACGCACCCTCCCCGGCGCCGCGCCCTCTCCTTTGTCTTACCCGTGATTTTCTAAACCGCCTTATCTGCAGACTATATCTTTATACTAATGCATACTTAATTGGCCCGTCTTGACTGTCCATATAAAACAATTTAATTAGGGCGCTTTCTTGCCTTGCAGAGCAAAGAAAGGACTCTGCCCGGTGCGCACTGTCGTTAGCGCCAAATACAGGCAGAAAATGTAGCACAAGTTTTTGGCTGAAAGAGCACCTCTGTGCCCATTGAAGGGCGTTGATCCGAAAAGACAGAAAGGACAAGTAAAATCGATTTGAAGCGACCCTCTCTGTCCCTTTCACACCATTCAGAAACCCCATTCCTTCTAAGACAAAGACCGGCGCTTGGGAATTCTCAGGGGAAAGGGGGACTCCAGCCCCACAAGCCAGGGCACATGTAAAAAATCCTGGATATTGCACTTAGAGCCGCTCTCGATGGTGTGCCCCCCACCCCCCAGCGCGGAGTTTGGCAGACACCCCCTTCGGAAGCGCCAGGCTGCGTGGCTCACCACCCCCTTGCCCCTCCTCCTCCTGCCTGGGCCTTCCGGCCAGACCAGCCTTTTAGGGTTAGTGCAGCCCTCACCTTTGACCCCCAAGATCGCAGTGGCTGCCAGAGGGTGCGGAGCTATCCCTCAGGCCGAAGTTAAAACAAAACAAAGCCCCCCCCTCCCCCCAATATTTCTCCACTGCCAAACCCAGGGAGACCAGGTCTGCTTCCCCGCCTGGGCCACCTTCCCCGGTAAGCCACCTTCCGCCCTCAGCTTGCTTTTCTGTTTGCACGGAACGGCCCTCGCCGCCCGCACAGGAGGGAACTGTCAGGGCCGCCTGTGGCCCGGCTGCAGCGAGTTGTCCTCCATTAGGGGCCTGAATGCCAGTTGATCCGCCAGGCGCCTGGGCCGGAGAAGGCGGTCATCCATCAGACCTGGCTGAGAGGGGAGGGGGGAGGGGTGGGGAGGGGAGGGGAGGGGAGAGGCTGGGTTGTGATCACCTTCACCTGCCCCAGCCCAGCCCCCCTGTTCAACTCTCCCTCGACCTTGTGCTGGGGTTAAAGGGGGCGGGGGCGAAAAGGAGGGGGGGCCCCCCCCATGACACAAGTGGCCTCCTTCTTGGAGAGAATGAGTTCACCACCTCCGCAAGGAACCTCCCCATCCATCCATCCACTCGGGGTAACGGATGAGCTAAACCGCAAGGCAAAACTTCTGTAGCCCATATTTATGGTATTAATGAATAGTTAAAAAAAGATTTACACTTCTTATGATCAATATTCGGAGTTATTTCCCTCAAAGTATATAATTACAGCGTCTTCTGGGTTTTCATCATTGTTTTTTGAGGTGGCAAACCCATTTGTAATTTTCATTAGCCAGTAAACATGTAATTAACACTCAGCACTGTGTTTAACTTAATTCCTGTTTAAGTCAAGGACAAGAAGCAGCCGAAAAGCTTGCGTTCCATTTGTCAAGTCTGACATACATCTCACCATACAGTTTCCTAAAATAAAAGATCCGTGTTTCCCATTATTCTGCTCTTAAAACAAAACACAAAAATCCATTAGTTCAAACTGTATTAAACTGCCAGCCGCGGCATAGATTACTCTCGCTTTCCCTAGTCACTGTGTCCCTGCTTCCTTTATTCATTCTGGGGAGGGTGGGGGCCTGGAGGGGGTGAATCAAGCATTCATTATCTGATGACAAGACATGGGGAACCCCTCCCCCCCCAAAGGAACAGGTTTCCTCTCTAGGAAAGTTCTAGAATGGGGACTGGGAATGGGGGGGTGGGGGTGGTTGGGGGCACGGATCTGCAGGGGAGAGGGGAAAAATCACTGGGGAGTGAGAAGTAGGAAAATGAGGGTTCCCACAGATTCCCAGGAAAAACATCGCCTTCCTATTTCCAGCCCCATCTTTGACCCAGGAGGCTGCTGCCTTTCCCCCCTCCTCTCCCACCTCTGTTTTCTCCCAACTTGCTTTAGCCTGCATCCCTCTCGACCCCAAAACCGTGGAGTCTGGCTGCGCCTCGCTCGCCCCTGCCTCGCAGAATCGCCTGGAGTTGTTGGCGCTTCTCTGGGGCTGAGCAGTCTGCTCTGCTCCCAGCCTCCGACTAAACTCATTAAGTTGGGAGATTTTTTTTTTTTTTTTTCCAATTGGACGGGTGTTTTGAAAGTCTCGTCTTTCCAGCCCCAAACAAGGTGTAACAACGCACTCTTCCTTCTAAGGAATGAGATGAGAGACAAGGATCACTCTAGACATCTCCTACCTACGGTTTGGGGGGTTTTTTTTCTTAAAGGCGAGGCTCGCATTCCTCAGCAGCTATGTACCAGCTCCCTGAACGCGCCTCTCTCTAAAGTTAGCGTGCAGGGTTCTCGGAAGGCTCGGCGCGCCTGAGACGCGGCAGGCACTTCCCCCCCGGGGTGGACCAGCGCTCCCTTCACCTCTCCTCCGGTTCCCTGCAGGCGAGCGCCTACTTTTTATCAGTTTGCACAATCGCTTAGATAAACACCGAGGAAGAGAGTCTCTTTAATTATCAAAGACACATCATTTCAGGGGTCCAACCAAGCGCGTATTTCACCCGCCAAACTAAAGGAGAGTTCTTGCAGTTTTAGAAGGAAGATGCAAGCGATTTGGGATCTTGAACAAGGCAAATATGGTTTTGGTATGTTTGCTTACAGTATTTTTTTTTTCCCCCTCTCTCTCTCTCTCTCTCTCTTTCTCTCTCCCTCTCTCTCTGCTTTCTCACTTTTCTCCTTGTGCCGTGTGGGGTTGGGGATGACTTGGGGATTTTTTTTCAAAACACCGTCTTGCTAACGTGTATGAAATGCCTCGGGTTGTGGTCTAAGGGGTTTGGGGAAGGGGGGACAGTCAATTCAATGCATTGCCATATTTTATTACATGTGTGTGGTGGGGGGGGAGCGAGGGGGAAAAATACGATCGCGAAGGTGCCAAAATATGATTAAACCGAAGGGGACAGACTGCGGAGCCTCCCCTCGCCGCCTCCTGCCTGCTCCAACCCCTTGCCTCCGGGAGAGCAAGCCGGTCCTGGGAGCCGCTTTCCCGGGCAAGAGGTGCCTCGGTTTGCTAGCAAAGGAGCTGCTAGGCTCGCGCCGAGTATCAGAATTTCCTGGTCGATCGGCCGCTGAGCCGCATTTTGCAACCTTGTGCAACTGACAGCCGGCGGCGGGCGGGCGGGCGGGCGGGCGGGGAGGGAGGCGAGCTCGGCCGCGGCTCGGGGAGGCAGCGCTCGGCTAAGCTAGGCGGACAATCGCGACGAAGCAGGGTACTCACCATCCGGCCGGCAGGGTGGTGGAGCTGGCGCGCGGGTTTCAGGCCAACGCGTACCTTTTGGCTGTCTATTGCCACCGCGGCGGGCTGACTTAAGGAAGCCGTTCTGGGCTGTGTCCAGAACGTTCAAGGCACGGGTCCTCATTTTTAAAAAGCCAGCGAGAGAGACGACAGAGACAGAGAAAGGAAAAAGAGAGGAGGGGGTGAGCGGGACGCACAGAAACCCAGTTCAGGGGGGAGGGAGAAAAAGCATCACCTCGCCGCCGGTGACATGGGAGGCGCAAGAGGTGGCGAGATGAGGGTCCGGTCGAAGCAAGCCAGAGCCAATTAATTTCAAATCCCGGGAAATGATTCCGATGAAAACGCCCAGAAGTTTCATTCTCCTGCGCCTCCGTGAGCCTCAAGTCGTTTCCCTTTAAGAACCCCTTTTCTCTTAAAGTTGGATTTTAGGCAGCGAGGACTCTTACACTAGGGGGCAGACGGATACTGCACTTGCTCCAATCTCCAGCAATTTTTTCCCCTCCCGGCATATGCTCTGATTTAGCACTGTAAATTTTTCAGGGGATCCAACTCTGACAGCCCCTGGTGATTTTCAAAGTACCACAAGCCACTGGTTAAAAATGGCATTGACTGGGAAGTGGAGAGGCACACAATGGAAGCCCCTTCTCCCATTCAGGGAGCTGCGGTGCGGTGGAAGGGAAAAACACACAGGAGTAGATTGAGGGGAAGGAGGGACTCAGTGCGCCCCGGTGGACAGGGCTGGCGGCCGCTGAGCTGGGAGTGAAACTCGGCGTTTGCTGGGGTCCGTGTGCACATTGTGATGGAGTGTGGACAATTGCACTTTCCGTAATGAAATCGTATTCCTGGGTGGGTTCCCTTTGGGTGGGTTCCCTTTGGGTGGCTTTGGGTTCCCAGAGTAAGACAAGTGTTTTTCCAACTTTCTCCCGGCCAAGTGAATGCTTGCCATTCCTCTCATTAAAATAAATTTACATCTGCAATAAAAGACTGGGCTGGGTTTTGTGTTGTGTTATTTTTTTTTCCAAACGGTCACAATATATTGATGTTTATCGGTTAGCCTTAGAGCTGTTGTATTTCAGAGGAATGAGCATCTCTAAGGAAGACATTTTTAATTATTTCTCTCTTTTTTTTTTTTTCCCTTCTCGGTCTGCAGTCCTTTCCTACAGTAAAATTAACTGCAATTAATACTTTTTTTTTTTTTGCTTGTTAATAGCCTCTGCATAACTATGAATGGGTCCCAACATACAGAGTTAAAAACACTTCTGATTTTCTGGTAGCCCTGAGGTCCTGCGCCTAGCAGGCTCCGGTTCTGTTGGGGATGGTTGGGAAATTCTCCATTTTCAATCTGAGGACATCAAACTGGACTTCAGTCACCCAGTTTCGCTAACTGGACTGGGGAAGCCCTTCCCCCCTCAGAATCCCCCCCTGCATGTTTGTAAAAGGTGGCTTTTGCTGTGCAAGTGTCTGTACAAGAGGCCAGATTAAGATTCCCCATCATCAATTATTCTATCATCCATTAAACCGAGATGGGAATGCCCCTCAGATTGCCTATTCAACCCCAGTCCCACCAAACTCTACTGAGTTTGTCCCTGAGCCACTGACATTTGCATCATTAGGCAGAGTCTCTCGAATCATAGAGGTTGGAAGTTGGGGGGGGGGAGGATATTTCCCTGGAATCATTTCTTTTCCATGCTTCTTGTTCCCTTCAGGAGCAAGTTACATTGTGGTTGTAATCAGCCTGAAATTCTCAACCTGCTTTGGCTCTGTGGCAACCTCATTACACACCAGGCTTAGGACAGTTCACTGTCCACCATAGGTTTGTGTTTTTGTTGGGGGTGTGTGGTTTTTTTTACAACTTTCAAATAATCCCAGCACCTGCATCAAACACTGAGAATTGAGCCCTCCCCCCACCTTCCAGAACATTCACTGTTTCGTGAAATATGTGGTTTCAGCGGAGAAAGGGTGAGAGCTAAGAAGGTTTCAGAAATGAAGCGGAAAGAGGATTTTTTTTTTCTTCTTCCCTTCAAACTAGCCCTTGTCTGCCTACATCTCCACTTACTCCCCACCTTGTCTTCTGCCTGTGTGTGTGAAGGCTAGGGAGTGCAAAATGCAACCTACACATGTCAGTTTCACGTGTGGCAAATTTTTCTAAACCATTCTCCATCCTTTTTATTTATCTTTATTTTTTTGAATGATCAAGGATGCTTTCTTGTGGTCGCTCCTGACTGTTTCTGTGTCCACGTTCCCTGCAGCTCGGCATGTTGCGTCTGAACCATTTTAATTGTTCAGAAACCTGGTTGGCTGACCAATGGACAGTTTTTTTTCCTGGTGCAAAGTGTGTATGACGGAGTCACAGTTTTCTTTCATAAATATGGAGTAACCAGCATCCACTAACTTCTCCTCATCACACAGAGAGGTGTGTGGGAATAGTGTGTGTTCTGGGAGGTTGGGGGGGGGTACAATTCTAGATGTTTGATGTGTAAAACCCAGCGCCCTGGAATTCAGAGACAGCGTGTGGAACAGAATGGCAGAAACCATGAGGTTGGCCTTATTGCACTCGATTTCCTGGCATAGAATATGGCTGGTGTGTGGCTCCTGTGAGTGTGCTGGTCTTATTCCCAATTTGGGGGCAGAGTCTCTGGGCGTGTTTTAACGGCTATGTGAATGCTTTTAAGGAATCGTAAGGAGCAATGAAGTCCGCACCTCACTGTTCCAGGACCTAGAGGTGTAGTGGCTGAAGTCTTTGTCTGTGTACATGGGCAAATGTGCATCTCATACATGTACACTTACATGTGTGTGCAGAGGGTACACACAGGGGAGGCTGGAGGCGGCCTCTGCTTGGCCATCAGCGGGCAAAAATCGGTCTTTTCCCCCTCTCGCCCTGACTGGGTGTGAGGCAGGATGTTGGCTTGCGAGTTAGTCAAAACTAAGTAGAGGATAAAGTTGAGGAAAATTTATTTTAATTGCGTCATGACAATGAGATGAAGTCTATTTCTGCTTCTCAGCATCCGAGATGCTTTATTTGAGCAATTAAAATGTCAGGCCACATACCTGTGAAATGTTAACCCTACAAGGAAAAGACAGACCCTAAAGAGCTGTTTCCCCCTCTTTAAAAAAAAAAAAAAAAAAAAAAAAAAACCACCAAACCAAGCAAGTGATCAGAGTTCATTAAGAGAAGGGTCTACCGCCACCCGGATTTGGCCAAATCTTTCGTTTAAAAATTGCCCGCGAGCTGGGTTCGCGGCGCCTTCCCACCCCCACCCACTACCCCTCTGCGAAGAAACGGGGGACTTTTCTCTCTCTCGGGCATCGCGGGCACACAGATGCGCCGGGAGTCCCGGGTGGTGCGCGCGCGGCGCATTTCGTGGCATCGCCAAGTTGCAAAGAGGCGAAGTCCTCGATCCCATCCCCAGCCGCTCGCGGAGCCTTTAAGAGGCGTTTTGTCTGCGCGCCGCGCTCCTCTCCGCGCCGGGGCGGAAACCTCGGGTGCGGGGTGCGCGATGCGGGGTGCGCGGGGGCCGCGCGCCCGGGGCCGCCCGGACCCATTCCCCCGCCAGGCGGCGGCGGGGACGTGGCCGCCCCCACCCGGTCCCCGTTTCCCCCCGCGCGCCCCGAGCCGCGGCCGCGACGACGCTCGCGCTAGGACCGAGCTGAGCCCGCGGCCGCCATGGCGCTCCGGCCAATGACGGCGAGGGGGCGGCGCGCGCGCGCCGGGCCAGGCCAACCCCGGCGGCTGCCTTATAAGGCGCGCCGTCGCCATGGCAACGTGCGCTAAGTTGCAGCAGTCGTGTCAAAGTTCACTATATAGAGAGCTCAGTGAGCTGATCGCGGAGAAGCCACTTCTGCCAGCCCCGGCGCCTATAAATCGCATTCCCTCCCGCGCCCCCCTTTTTAGCATATTTGATCACTTTGATTCTCTGTTCTTTTCTCTCCGCGGTGTGTGTGCGTGCGCGCGTGTGTGTTTTCCTCTCCACCTCCTCCTCTCCCCGAGTTGCCTCCTTTCTCCGGGTGCCGTGCTGGCTTTTTTTCCCTCTTTCATTCTTTCTCTCCGTCTTTTTTCCTCCCCGCGCTGCGCACGAAGGATGTGCTTCTAGGTGGTGATCTGCCCTCCTCTCTCTCTTTTATCCTTTCTCCCCCGCCGCCGGCGAGTTGACTCTTTCCCTATGTGTGTGAGGCGGCGGCGGCAGCAGCAGCAGCGGCTCCGGCGGTGGCAGCAGCGGCTTCAGCGGCTTCAGCGGCGGCGGCGGCGCTAGACGCGGCGGCTCCGGGCCCGACCCCGCGGCTTCGGCGGCGACTCCGGCGGCGGCGGCGGCGGCCCGGGCGGCCCGCAGGGATCGGCGAGCGGCCTCCATCCGGCGCGAGCGGGCGGCGGCGGCCGGAGCGAGCCGGGCGCCCGGGGCAGGCGGCGGCGGCGGCGGCGGCGGCGGCCCAGCGCCAGGACGACGCCGCGCAGCGCCCGACGCGGACCACTTTCATGCTGATTCCCCCGGACCCGGGCAGCGCTCCGGCCACTCCGCGGGCCGCCGGCCTCCGCCCCGGCCTGCCCGGCTCTCTGGGCGCGCCTGCGACCGGCGCCTCCGCTCTCCTAGTCCTCCTGATTTCCATGGCTTTCCTGAATGGCTGACTGTGGGCTGCCCTGGACTTGGCCCCCGGACAGTCGCCTCTCCTCCTTCTCTTCCTCCTCCTCTACCTCCTCCTCCAACTCCTAGGCACACCAGCTCTGAGAGTGAGAGAGGGAGGAGAGAGTGAGAGCGAGCGAGATCTTTGGAGAGATTTTTTTTTTTTTTTTTGCCTCCTACTTCTCTCGTGAAGCCAGACAATCGACTTGCAGCTCTCCCTCCCCTCCCTCTCTCCACGTTCTGCTCCCACTCGCTCTCCCTGGCCCTTCCCCGCCCCTCCTGGAGGAAAGCCCCCCGAAACCGACAAAGCTGAGCCGAGGGACACAAACAAAACAAACACACCGGGCCAGACAAGCCATCGACCAAACTTTGCAAAAGCAGAAACAAAAAAGGAAAAACTAATCAACCTCAACCAACCAGCCCCCCGAGCCACCCGGGGCGCCCTCTCGCACCCGCGCGCACACAAAAGGCGGCGCACCGGAGCCCGCGACCCGGGAGCCGCCCCCGCCCGCAGCCAGGGGAGCAGGAAGTCCGGACGCGGCCCCCATAGATATGGCAATGGTAGTCAGCACGTGGCGCGACCCCCAGGACGAGGTGCCCGGCTCGCAGGGCAGCCAGGCCTCGCAGGCGCCGCCCGTGCCCGGCCCGCCACCCGGCGCCCCGCACACGCCGCAGACGCCCGGCCAAGGGGGCCCGGCCAGCACCCCAGCCCAGACGGCGGGCGGCGGCCAGGGGGGGCCCGGCGGCCCCGGCGGCGACAAGCAGCAGCAGCAGCAGCACATCGAGTGCGTGGTGTGCGGAGACAAGTCGAGCGGCAAGCACTACGGCCAGTTCACGTGCGAGGGCTGCAAGAGCTTCTTCAAGCGCAGCGTGCGGAGGAACCTGAGCTACACGTGCCGCGCCAACCGGAACTGTCCCATCGACCAGCACCACCGCAACCAGTGCCAGTACTGTCGCCTCAAAAAGTGCCTCAAAGTGGGCATGAGACGGGAAGGTATCGGCCTCTCATTTCTCCCCCCTCGCCCGGGGTTGGGGCCCTGGGTGCGTGTGGCTAGCCTGCTCTGGGTAAGGACACCGGAGCCCCAGGCTCTGCTTTGCCATGGCAGCTCCGAGGGGGCTGCTGCTAGGAGCAAGTTGTGCACCGGAACCCAGACCCCCCAGATCCGCATGCTTTGGCCGGCTGATCTCCTCCTCACTCTCTCCTCTGGCCCGGTTTCCTGTTCTTGGCGTGGATTGCCAGTTCCTTCGAGTCGCCTTTCTGCAAGGGATGGGGTGGTGTTTGCTTGTTGTGGCTGTTTTGAAGCCGCCTTTACTTCTCCCTCTCCCTCCTCTCCGCTTCTCCCTCTCTCTCCTGGTTTTTCCTGCATGTTCAACACTTGTCCCTCCTCCCCACCTCTCCCCAGCCCCCACCCTCTAAGAAAAAACCCAACCTGAGATTGTACTTTTGTACAGGAGGTTCAAATTACAAATGGCAATTTTATGCACTTCGCCGTATTAACGCTGCCGCCCGGGCTGCGCTCATGTGACCCTCCGTGGATTAACATTCTGCTTTAAAAAAAAAAAAAATCCCTCGGTTTTCTTGTTTCCTTTCACTTTTGAAAGGCGGAGAGCGCGATCGGGAGTCCAGGAAGGGTGGGCGAGGGCCCTGGGCGGCTGCTTTCGCTCTGCGCGAGTTGGGTCTTTGTGATCGAAGATTCGCCGAGCACCGCGAGCCAGGCTCGGCCAATGGCGCGCTGGGCGCCCGGCGCGGGCTCCGGGCTGGGGCGAGCGGTCGCCGGGCTTTCTTTGTGTTTCCGGAGAGCGGATCTCCCCGTCCGGCGTCAGATCCCAGCCCCAGCCCGAGCCTGGCCGGCTCTCCCCGGCCCTCCCGGGCCCTACGCGGGCTGCGCCGGCCGCTTGCTCCCCGCCTCTCCCCGGCTTCCTCTCGCCGCAGCCGGCCTCTCTCTCTCCGCCCTCTCGCTCTCCTTTCTCCGAGCACACTGATCCGGCTGCCGGCGGCTCGCGGCTCTCGGCTCGTTTCTCCCCGGGAGTCCCCCTCCGGGCTGGGGCCGGGGCTGGGGCCGAGGCTTTGGGGTGGGGGGAAGAGTCGTTCCCGGGCGACCACAGGCCGTCTGGGGTGAACCTTGGGTCTTTTGCCAAAGCGTCTCTCCCTCCCAGACTCGCCCCTCCCGCGCCCTCTCCTCCAATCAATAAGAAATATCAGCTGTTTAGCAATAAAGAAGAACGATGCCCCCAGAATGCTCCATGCCGCCCACCGCGCCAGGACCCCGAGGCAGAGTGGCCAATTCCGGGTGCTCCGGGCCCAGCTCCGAGCGGGCCTGGGAGGCGAGTGTGCCTGTGGCTGCCGAGCCGGCCTGGGCGCGGATGGCAGAGGGGAGCTGCGGCTCCCGGGCGCACTGGCCGGAGGGGCAGGCCTGCCGGGTCTTGCTGCGCGGCGCGGGGGTCCGGGTCCGGTGGGGGTCGGGCTGGGGCAGGCCCTGCGAGGGGCAACCGAGGCCGGGCATTAACCCGAGTGTCTTCTCTCCCCCCACAGCGGTGCAGAGGGGCCGGATGCCGCCCACCCAGCCGACCCACGGGCAGTTCGCGCTGACCAACGGGGACCCCCTCAACTGCCACTCGTACCTGTCGGGATATATTTCTCTGCTGCTGCGCGCCGAGCCCTACCCCACGTCGCGCTTCGGCAGCCAGTGCATGCAGCCCAACAACATCATGGGCATCGAGAACATTTGCGAACTGGCCGCCCGGATGCTCTTCAGCGCCGTGGAGTGGGCCCGGAACATCCCCTTCTTCCCCGACCTGCAGATCACCGACCAGGTGGCCCTGCTGCGCCTCACCTGGAGCGAGCTGTTCGTGCTCAACGCGGCCCAGTGCTCCATGCCCCTCCACGTGGCCCCGCTCCTGGCCGCCGCCGGCCTCCACGCCTCGCCCATGTCCGCCGACCGGGTGGTCGCCTTTATGGACCACATACGCATCTTCCAGGAGCAAGTGGAGAAGCTCAAGGCGCTGCACGTGGACTCGGCCGAGTACAGCTGCCTAAAGGCCATCGTGCTGTTCACCTCAGGTAGGAAGGAGCCTCGCCTTCTCGCGCCCAGGAGTTTAGGGCCCAGGCAACCGGGGAGCCCCCCAGAGTGAGCCCAGCCTCCCCTCCGGAGCCCAGGCTGCTGAGTGCTGCTTGGAGGGGAACTCGGAGTCGCTGGTGGGCCTGTGTGGGGAGCAGAGGAAGCCTGGGCTGCAGGCAGGATGCTGCAGACACAGACTCTCCAAATGGGCCAGGGGAGGCCCTCGGGGCCTGCTGCCCTCCTGCCAGGCTGGGCTGTGAGCTTCCGCCACCCCGCCTTAGCCCAGGCCCCCTGGGCCAGCTGAGCCTGTGGGGTCTTCTCTCTGTCACCCTGGCTTCGGCCTCCCCGAAATGCCCTGGGCACGGGGGCGGTCCTGGCAGCCCCCCGCGGGGGAAGGTTGGCCTGTTCACTCAGTAGGAATTGGAGCTCCAGGCAAACCCAACTCGAGGGCAC
Organism: Corynorhinus townsendii; assembly: GCA_026230045.1. NCBI lineage: Eukaryota > Metazoa > Chordata > Mammalia > Chiroptera > Vespertilionidae > Corynorhinus > Corynorhinus townsendii. Next base: position 6,350,272 of record JAPDVU010000017.1, read on the forward strand.
CGATTTTGAAAATCAGATTCTTATTAAGACAATGCAGGCCGCCAGGGGAGGGGAGCGAGCCGCCAGGCAGAGGCAGGAGGGAGAAGGGGCCCTCATAACTCTTCAGAGTGTCTGGGGGTGGGGTGGGTGAGTCCGGCCTCTTGCTCCCCCCCTGGCCAGGCAAACACTTAAGGCAATTTTCAAACAGCTCCGAGTGGCTGCCAACTTGGGCTGCGTGTGAATGTTGCTGGCGGTATAAAACCATCACTGGCTGCATGATGAAATCTAATTAGTTTGCATGTAGTTTAACCTGTGTGAGTAATAGATCTCATATTAATTAACTCTTGAGGCCAAATGATTTTTGCAAGTGCCCGCCTTTCCACTTTGGCCCACACCTGAGCCTTCTGGCCTCTCCACCTTGTTGTGCTAAGTTGTCAGCTGAGCCCTTTGTCAAGGCCGAGGTGGGGGCGGGGGGGGGGAGGTCCCAATTCAGCACGCCAACCACTTGGACGTGGGTTTGGGGCTGGGAACCTGGTCGCCCGCTGTGGTTTCAGCTCCACGTCGGGACAGGAGAGAGCGTGGTGGTTAGTGTGGCAGACAAAAAGATCCAGTCTCTTCCTCGCTGTGGGAAGGAAGACTGGGGACTCAGTCTGTCACAGGTGCTGAGTCTTTTTTCTATATTGCTGCTGTTTTCCTAAGACCCCCTCACGGCCGCCCCGGACTGTGCCTTCAGAAGTCCGTAGGTGATCAATTAAAGGGCAGTGTCTGGGCAAGGGATGGCGATGCCAGAGGCTTGAATCTGGATTCTTTTCCCTAGGGGGACCTGTCAGAACTGGACCGTTTGCCCGCTGCAAACCCACAAGCAGGATGGCCCCCTACCCCGAAACCTCCTTCCGCCAGCCCCCCCACCACACCCCCCAACCCGTCCCCAGACCATGGGGGTGGCGGTGAATTTCTTGCTATCATTATTCGCCTTCGCCTCCCCCCGCTTGGTCTTTCAAGGGAAGGAATGCCTGATGCTGCCCTAACAGTTTAATTTATTACTATTTGTAAAACGCACAGGCCTGTGTGGGGAATGCACATCACCCCACCAGGAGATAAAGGTCCCTCTTATCTGCGCACAGGGAGACCACAGGTGCGGCCGCTCGGGGAGGAGTCAGGCAAACACATCTCATTCCTGCCCACAGGCACCCAGTCGGGGCCGGGAGACACCCAGGAGAACATTGCATGTGTGTTCTGGGTCTTGGGGTGGAGGAGGCCGGCTTCCAAGCCCCGCTTTAAGATGCACAATGTGTGTGTGTCAGCCCCAGTCTTGTCTGGGGAGCCCCCTAAGGTCAGGTCACAACCTGCACCGCCTCCACCGAGCAGCCTCTCATTTCAAAGGCACTTATTGTATTTTTTTACGTATCAGAAAAAGAAAAGTGTTTTCCTGAAGATAACGGGCAAGGAGGGGGGGTTCTCTTTGGAGGGGCCTGAGGGTTTTTTTTTTTTTTAGAAAAAAATAAATAAAGGGGTAAGAGAAAAGGGGAGAGAGAAGAAAGGGGGGAAAGAAACAGCTCAAATGAACAGAGAGATCACAGTTTGCATGGCTGCCCTTCAATGGGCTAAACTGACAAGATCAGTTTTAAAGGGCCACTTAAATCAGTTTCAAAGACCGGAGAAAAATGAGTCGCCCTCTTTGGGGACAATCTGAGGCTGGGTCGGGGACGCCATTCCTCCGCGCCGGGCCAGGCTGTCGCCCCCCGCCCCCCCACTGTATAATTATAAGCCTAACTCTTATTTACAGAGGAGGAGGGGAGGAGCATTGGCACTTTTGATTTCTTCTGTTTGTCTTTCTGTTTACTGACTTGAGCCCGATTTCACCCAGTGCACTTTGCCTGGGCCTCCCAGTGACCGAGCCTGGGGCTGGGACAGGGGAGCCAGGAGAGCTAGAGAGCTGGGGTGTGTTTGTCCGCAGATACCCCCAGACCATCTCCAGCTCCCCCCTCAACCCCCCTGCCCCCCCTCCCCCCCAGGTTTCCAGTCCTAGGCATTTCCTCCGACTCCGGTTGGGGGAGTTGGAGGTTGGGGCAGCTTGAAGAGCAAATGCATCCACACCTCACGTGACCCATTGCAAACCTCTGAATCTGATGACTGAATTCTTCTTTTTCCTTTCCTTTCCTTTTTTTTTTTTTCTCTTTCCAACTTTCTTGCAGATGCCTGTGGTCTGTCTGACGTAGCCCACGTGGAAAGCTTGCAGGAAAAGTCCCAGTGTGCTTTGGAAGAGTACGTTAGGAGCCAGTACCCCAACCAGCCAACGCGATTCGGGAAGCTTCTGCTTCGCCTCCCTTCCCTGCGCACCGTCTCCTCCTCAGTCATAGAGCAATTGTTTTTCGTCCGTTTGGTAGGTAAAACCCCCATCGAAACCCTCATCCGGGATATGTTACTGTCCGGCAGCAGCTTTAACTGGCCGTATATGGCAATTCAATAAGAAAATAAAAAAATGGAAGTAAGAAGGGGGCGTGAAACAGAGAAAGCCGAGGCGAAAGACTGGTTTGTTTGCTTAATTCCTTCTGTTAAGAAAGGATATAAAAGGATGTTACACGTTTGCTAAAAAAGAAGAGAGGGGAAGAACTTAATGGACTGTGAATTTCCAAAAAAATTAAGAGACTGTCAAGTGAACTTTTACAGAATGCATTAAAAACGTCCTGTGTCGGTCAGAACAACTTGCTACTTATCTTTTTTTTTTTTTTTTTTGTATAAAAAGGAAATTCGTCTTTTTCTTTTTTTTTTTTTGGTAAATTTTTGAAAAATATTGCTAAAAGTGCATTTAAGGAGATTGGGAGAAAATTAGCAGAATGGAGAAAGTAAGTCTTTTTTCCAAATTATTCATTGTCCTGTGTCTGTACCTCTAGCTGTTCTTTTTTTTTGTATTTTCCTGGTTCTAAACCAGTTTATTCTGTGGTTCTATAATAAGTTTTGATATAATCTTGGCTTCTTAAAAACTGTGTATCCTTAAAATATATGTTCTGCAAGAATTAAAACTGAGTCCATGAGAATATCATAGGAAGACATAAAGCTTTTTAAAAGGAAAACAGAGCTGATGGGAACGCACTTATAGGTGGTGGCCAAATACTTTAGGTGACGTTGAGCAAATTTGAGATCTGCAGGAACCACATACAACACTTAACTCTCTCTCCCTACCCCCGCCCCCAAAGACACCAAGACAAACCTAGCTTTTTAAAAAATATTTTAAGAAAGAGAATGAACTGTGGAATTTATTGGCAGCCAAGGAATGTGTCTGAGACACATATGCTGAGGTTTTGAATAAAAAGTGAACTTTTGTAATTTGAATTGGGTCCCGCTGAGTTCTTGAATTGTTATGAAGAACCCTCTATCTGTTTGTATATTTGCAAACCCTTTGTATTATAACTGTTGATATTCCCTTTTTAAAAAAAAAATACCCATTGAAATCAGCATGACGAAATAACACTGTTGGCACTTATAGATAATGTGATTGATTCAGTATCTTAGAGTTTACAGTTTGTGTTTTAAAAAAAACTGAAGGTTTTTTTTTTAAAGTGCAACATTTCTGTATACTGTAAAAGTTATAATAACTGAACTGTTTGGTCGAGTCTTTGTGTGTTATATTCCAAGGAAAATTTGAAAGTATTCAGAAATTAAAATATTATTTGATATCTGAAACCTGTTTGGCTGTCCCCGCTCACTCCTGACTTGCCATGGACAAGAGCCCCTAAGAGCTGTGGCCAGTGGGGCTTGGGGGGCCATTTGCTTACGATCTGCAGTTTGTTCCAAAGTGGACTAGTGCATTTGCCTGCTTTAAATTTGGGATGTGGGCGGGGGGAAGCTGAAGTTAATGGTTTATCTATGGTTTAGGAAGTGCCATACTGATTTGGTAAACCACCCCCATTCACCTAATCCTCTTTTTAATTAAAAATGGATTTTCCAGGAGAAAAAAAAAAAGGCCCTTATATTTGTCACACTTAAGTGCCTGCTTAGGAAAGAGAAGGTATTGTGCAAAGTACTAGAAATCTGGAGATCAGTATCTATTTTATGATCAGAAAAAAAAAACAGTGTTTTGTACATTTGTGACAGTTAGGCAGGAGTCTGTGTGCACGGAGTTTTTCCTGAAGCAGGTGTGATTGAAAATATGTATATTCTGTGGTTCTTACCTAGCGTGGTGGTTGAGAGGATTTCCAATGCAGGGAGGCGGCGTGCCGGGCCGGAAGGGTCTGCTTTTAATGTGTATATGACAACTGCCTGTCCCTTCCCCACTCCTGTGCGAGCGTGACAGGGCCACTGGCGTTCTGTCCATAAACACACATGGACATCCTGGCATTTCAGATGGTGCGGAGCCAGTCTGCACTGCTCTTGGGACCCTTGGTCCTGAGGAGCCAAATTAAAGGAGAGACAGACAGACAGACAGACAGAGAGAGAAAGGAGGAAGGAAGGGAACTTGACAGGGTGTGCTGAGGTGGAAGTAGGAGCTATTTTGTTTGGAAGTCTCTTCCCTCCTCCCCACCCCACCCCCTTTGCCCCCCTGGCGTGGAGAAAGCTCAGCTCCTGGGAGCTTGCAATTTTGTTCTGCTTGAGGCCCTCCAGCACCCCACCCCACCCCCCTATTTCCCTGTGTTGTGGTTTAATTTAAAAACGGGGTGGGGAGGGGAGGAGGGAGAAAAGGGGTCATTTTGCAAAGTCGATTCAACTTGGAGACTCGGGCTCCAGGCCATCCATGTAGAGAGCAGGACTCTCTGTGTGATGTGTGCCTCTGGGCAGCTCCCCAGCCGACCCTCAGCTTCCATGTGTAGATGCGCACATACATGAGGAGCCGCATGTCCTTACACAGAACAGCCCTGACCTCTCGGGTCCAGGCGCCTCTCTCCCCCCACAGCAAGTGCTCCCCAGGCGAGTGTGTGAAGTTTGCCCAGTGAGTCCGGCGCAGGCCCCGCTTCCTTGCTCGGTGTGTGTGAGCGTGTTGTAAACAGCCATGTGTACATGATCATTGGCATTAGATGATAATTTATGATTTTTCCAAGCCAAAAGCCGGTCCCTGTGTTGCTCTGCTTCCAGCATGTGCCCTCGGCACTGGGCTTCTAAACCCGTCTCAGTCCCTTCAGCTGCAGCAGACGGGGGTCTGCGAGGCAGCCACCCAGGACCCAACATTTTCCAACCGGTTTAAAAGCAAACCTCTTGTGTATGCTCAGAGTGGCCGGAGGAGGATCTGTTTAGCTTCTTGAGCTCGGTTTAAGTTTATTGCATTTAAAGAAAGTTTTTCTCCTCACGCTGAGTTAGAACAAAAGATCTTGGCTGCGACTGAATTGGACAAAAGGCGAGGGCTGGAAGGGAGCGGGTGCGTTCTGTGCGAAATTGACGAGATCTTTAAAAAAAAAAAAGCTGCTAAACATGGCGACTCTTTCCCTTTAAGTGTCTCTTTTTCCTTGCTGCTTTTTTTTTTTTTTTCATCCGATCTGAGCTCGCTTTATGTCTTCTCCCAGCCCCGCTCCCCCTCCTCCTCTCGGCGCTCGGGGGTGTAAGAGAACCCAGTTCGACGCGAAAGGCAACAATAGTCCGAGGGGAGAGGGCGGAGGGGGTAGGGGGCGATCGCTGCTTCTCGCCACTTTCAAACAAACCTGGGGGAACACTGCGCTGGGGGGGGGGGGGGGGGGCTGCCGGCCGGATCGCTGGGCGCGCGCTCGCCCAGCCTCGGCCTTGCACCGCGAGCTGTCCCCGGGCCGCCAGGGGCTGGTCTCGGAGTTAGCGGGCGGCGTCCGGAGCTGGTTCCGCGGAGCCGCCGGGGGAGCATCCGGCGGCCGCGGGGACGGGGGCCTGGAGTTGGCAGCCGCCGCGGAAAGTGCCGGCCCCCTGCCCCCGCCCCCCGCTTACGCGCGGCGGTGGCGGAATCCCGCCCGCGCCCCCGGGAGGTCCGGGGTGCGGGCGCGCGGAGCTGCTCGCGGGGCTGTGCACCGCGCGGCGGCGGCGGCGGCGGCGGCGGCGGGCGGGGCGGGGGTAGGGGCCGGGGGGCGGGCGGGGAGCCCGAGCGTGTGAAACTGCCTCGAAGCCGCTTTGCTCGAGCCTGTGAGCTGAGCCAACATGGCGTCTCCCATTGCTCCGCGCGCCCGGCTGCCGGGCACGGCAGGGCCGGGTAATAGGAAACACATTGATTCCCAAAAAGAAAAAAAAAAGGGGGGGAGGGGGGCGGCCAAAGGCCATTCCATCTGCAGGCAGAAAACCCTCTGCTAAACTCTGCCCGGCCAGGCGGTGCGATCGGTGCGCGATGATCTGTAATTAAAGCAGCAGGATTGGGGGGGGGGGCGGGTCGTGGCAACGCCGGGCCCCCTTCTCTCTGCGCCCCCCTCCCCAGCAATCAGGAGAGGTGATTTCACGCCTCCCCTCCCTTCGAGCATCCATGTAGGGGAAGCAAAAGTCTGGGTCCTCAACAGATCTTAAATGTTTTCATGGTCGGGGGGAAGGCTGTGCACACACACCCGTAGGTGGTTTCGCTCATTAACGCAGGGGCGCTCCGTGCGGGCCGCGCTGGGGGTGGGGGCCGCGCCGCGGACGCCGCCGGACGCGGGCAGAGCTTGCTGCGGGCAGGTCCGAGTTCTAGGTAAGGTGGCTTTCGGTGCGACGGCTGACGGGGGGCGCGCCGGGGCCGAGGGGCCGGGTGGTCGCAGGCCCTAGAAACGTGTGGACCCGCGAGGCCGGTCCTGGGACAAGCCTGCCCTCCAGGAGAGGGTCTTGCCAGGCCCTGTGCAGGGGCTGGGCCCGGGCCGAGCTCACAACCCACGGGCCAGACCGCCCCGTCGGTCCAACTCCAGCCCCAGCCCCGACCCTCAGCCGCCTGGGAGGGGACGGAGGTGGGGACTGTCTGAATGCTGGGCCTCGTCAAGATTTATTGAAGTTGGGTTTCTCAAAACGTGCTTCAGATGATTTTTTCCCATTTTCTCGGATTTCAAAGGCTCCCCGCAGCGCGGCTGCCTAATTAATGGTGAAATTCAGCTAAATCTAATTATGCAGTAATTTTAAAGCAGTTAGTACTGGGCGTTGGTTGGTAATAGGACCCCAGTTTTTCAAAGTTTGCTTACTGTAGGGGAAAGCCCTCTCTTGTAGGGCAGAGAGTGAGACTGGGGGACAGTTTGGCTGGCTGCGTGAACCCCAGGGCTGAGAACTGTCCCCTCTCGCCTCCAACTCCATCCCTCTTCAAGGTCCCCCCCCCTTTTTTTCCCTCTCTCTCCCAAGCTCACGCTGCAAAGCTGAACCAGGTACTTAATCAGCCAGGAGACCTGGCTTCAGAACCAAAGGGCAAAGGACGCAAAGGGGGTTTGGGGTCTGCCCCCCAAAAAAAACATATCTGTGGGTGCCCCCCAAACAGGGAAGGGGTCCTGGTGTCTCATCGAGAACAGATTTCCTCGCTGAACACCCACTGTCATTAAGGCGAAAAGCTGACTCTTGGAGTTATGAATGTTACCGTCCTTCTGATAACACAATTGCAGTAAGTTAGCGTCCTATTCAAAGGGAATTGTAAAACGGCCTCATTTAATATGGCACCTGTGTCGTTAAAACTTTTATTCTTCCCCCCACCCCACCCCCTCGAGTCTTGCAGGTCTGGAATTGGGGCCGGTGCCGAGGTGCGTCTTATTGGGCCTCTGGGGGGTGGGGGTAGGTGGGGGTCAAGGGTGTGGGAGATGGGCTGCCTGGGTTCAGCCTCGGAATCTTAGTCTGGGGTGAGACACCCCTGAGGCAGAGAGGGCCTGGGTGGAAGGGGGGGGGTGCTCTGTCATCCCTGCGGCCCCCTGAAAATGACGTTCCTTGAAAGAATCATGCTTGTGATTAGCTAAAAAAACACATCTGCTTTCGAGCCGGGGCCTTCGCTAATTAGACGAACAAAGGGCCGTTTAGGTTTTTACCTTTGGCTTGGGGGGGGGGGGAGCGGGGCGGGGAGAGTGTGTTATTTCAGGGGTGTCGCGGGCCCTCCTCTTTTCAATCGCAGCCACGACGTTAATTTTATTGGGATTACTGATGGGAAATGAGGTGGCGCAGGCTTCCGAGAGGAAAAGCTTGATCATTACCCCCTTTGGAACTATATTTCTCCACCTCACCTCCTGCCTACGGGGGCGGAGGGGGTGGGGCGGGCTGCGCAGCAAGTTCGGAGCCCCCGCCATCAGGCTGGAGGTCCGCTGATGTCGGGTGACAGAGCGTGTGTGGAGGCTGAGCTCTCTAATTTGCGCTTCTGTTCGTTTATTAGGCCTGGACAACGAACTAATGAGTTTTGGCCTCGCACCGTGTCACTCGTATTTATTTTCTTAGGGCAACTTGGAGGGAGCGGAGAGCCAGGGAGGGGGCCAGGAGTCCTGGCCACGGCTGTCTGGCGGCCCGGGTCGTTGGCTGCATCCCCCGGGGGAGGAGGGGGGAGCGAGGGCGCGCACAGAACTGACCGATCGCAGGCCGCTGGGCCTTTAAGCGAGGCCCCGGGGCGACGAGGAAGGCCTTAGGCCCTTCGGAGGCTCCGACCCGCCTGCAGGCCCAGCTCCCCGAGCTTGAGGTCGAGGGGCGCGGGGCCGGTCCAGCGCAGATCTTCAAGGTGCGAGATGGCCAGAGGAGCCCGGTGGCTTGGGTCCCTCCTGGCACGGGGCTGAGGAGGTCCCAGAGGCCGACCCTGTCAGGCCACGGAGCCCTTGGGGCGCGCGCCCGCGAGGCCGTTCCCGCCCGTGGCCAGGGCACCCGTGTGCTTTGTGCGGAGGGAGCCAGCGCTCCCTGGGGTGCGGGGCTCACTGGCTAAGGGTGGGTGCGCAGAAAGGATGCTGTAGGACAGCTCCGGGGGCTCCTCACCTGCGGGGCACCCTTCCCGCTCCAGTTTGGCCGGTCCACAGGGACTCAGGTGGAAAGGCCTGGAATCAAAGCAGGAGCGAGGACAGAACGGGGTCATCGGAGGCAGCCCTGGCGGACAGAACAGGCGCCCCCCACGCGGAGAGGGGGCAGGGGTGCCAGGGAAGGGGTCGCCCTGGGAACTGCGAGGTTTGCAGGGGGGGACTTGGCTCAGCCGCAGGCAGCCCTGACTAACACCGCCCAGGCTCCGCGCCCCCGCCCGCCCTGCCCTGCCCGCCCCGCCGCTCCCGGCCGCACCCCTCTGCCCCCCACCCCCTCCCCACCTCTTCCTTCCTTCCTGCAAATGGGTGTTAACGCGGGTCTTTATGTTCTGTCTATAACTAGGATGTAATCACGCGCCCCATGCCTCTCTCTAAAAGCATTTAATAAATGTCTATTAAAGCGCTACAAATGTAAGATGAATTTAGTGGCGCTGCGGCCTCCCTGAATCCAAACGGTAATGATGGATTTATCAACGGGGGATTCGCCTGCCGCACAGCGAGGGAGGTTTACTCAGCAAATACGGCCTGGAGGACCCACCCAAATACAATCACGGGGTCCCCTGCGGGCGCCGCCACCTCACCCCTTCCCCACCCGCCTGGCGGGCCTGGGCCGGGCTGGGGGGCCACAGCGCCGCCCCTCTCTGGCCCCCTCCTCTGCGCCTTGGGGTCTCCGCTCTTGGAGGGCTTGAGGGGCGCCTGCCACGTAGGTTTGGGGGTGGGGAGCAGCTGGTGGCCGGCTAAAGGCTTTGCCAGGAGCCGCCCATAGCTGCCCTCCTGCCCCTCTTGGTAGCGACGATCCCGCCTCGCGTCTGCCAGGGGGCTCTTGAGGGCCCTAGCCTTCACCAAATCTGGGGGCGTGGGATCCCCACTGGGCACCATGTTAAGGGAGGAGGCTGAGGGTGCCCAGAGTGGGTGCCCGCCCTCCTGGGGTCCACTGGACCCCGCTGAGTGAAAGCAGGGACGGCTGTTGTCCAAGGTTGGGGTGTAGCCTGGAGGTGGGGGCCAACCTTCCCAGCCTCTAACCCCCAAACACATCTGGCTTCCGCCCCAGCTGAGCGCACCGGCCGCTGTGAGGTCCGCGCGTGGCCGTGGGTTGGTAAATCGGGGGTTGGGACGGCGATGGGTGGATGGCGAGGGGCGCGGGCCCTGCGCCCCCCCCCACCCCCCACCCCCCACTTTTCCTTTTTGTCTCTTCTCTTCCCGCGGGGAGCAAAGTGCCCGCCTGCCCCGCCAGCCCCGGGTTCGCATTCGCTCCGGCCTCGGATTTCTCTTTCTTCTTTGGACATTTCATTGAGATGTCTCTGTACTTCGCCTGTCAGTTACCTTTGTTCCTTTTAAATAAAGGGCTTTTAAATGGACTTATTGCTCCCAGCGTGGGCTCCGCTCTCTAAATGTTAGAAAATTGTGCCATCTACCCGCTACGCCGAGTACTGTCACACTCGGAGACCTCCGGGGACCTCCGCCGGCTTCCGTGCCGCCGTGTCGGGGGCGGGGGCGGGGCGGGGGCGGCTCACGTGGGTTCCTGCGGGTCTCCGCCTGCAGCCGCCCGCGTGGCCGAGAAATTGGCGACAGCGGCCGGCCGATCAGGGGCCGAAGCCCAGGCGGGGCTGGGGCGCGTCCCTGCTCCGAGACGCCCCGGGCCTGGGCAGGGGGGCGCAGGGGGCTGGTTTTAGACGCCACCAGCCACTGTGGGTCTCGGGGATCAAACGGAGGACAGCGGGGAGGCTGCCTGGGAGGGGCCGAGGGGAGAGCGGTGCAGCGGCTGGGGAGCGCTCCTGCCCGGCTCCTGCCCCCTCGCTTTCCCCGGGAAGCTGGGCTGAGCGCAGGCGGCCTCCGAGCGGCTTCCCAGGCTCTCGGTCTCTCCTCTCGGTGAGAGAGCGAGCGAGAGAGAGCGAGCTTGGAGCCAGGCAATTGGGCTGCAACTTTCCGCTGCTTTCTCCCGGATGGAGATAGCGCTGGTGTGTGTGCGAGGCCACAACCTGCGTCTTTCGAAGGGAGTGGGGTTTAGCCGGAGCGCGTGCGCGTTAGCACCAGTCTGGTGTCTGCTGGGGCTGGGGGTCTCTTCACCCGACCCCCCCCTCCTCTGCCAAGCGTCCCACCCGCACCGCACCCGCACCCGCAGGTCCTTTCTGCAGGAGTTCAAGTGGCTGAAACAGTTCAGGCTTTAGATGCGGCCGCCCCTCCCAGGTGCCTTTTGTGAGCGTGCGTTTAACCCGTTCCTGTGAGCGGTGGTTTCCAGGTGTCATCTGGGTATTCGTGCTGGGGGGAGGGAGAGGGGGGAGGGAAGAAAGCGCCCGGTAGGATTTATGACTTTTATTACACGTCTCACGCTGGTGGAGAAGAGGAGTTTTAAGCAACATACAATTACATCTATATTGCGCCTTGGAAATGGGCCAAGGGACTGGGCACATCCATTCGTTGGGATCTTTTGATACTTGTTGCTGGAAGCAGCCTCCACGGATAGATGCTTCCCGGTTTCCCCCCAAAAGTGGTGGGGTGACCCCATGGAAAATGGTCGCGGCCTCCCCCATTGGTCATGCTGCCCGGATTGGTCTTTAAAACAGCCTCGCCGGGTGCTGTGTCTCCCCTGGGCGCTCTGTCGCCCCGCAGTCTCCCTCCCTCCGGGCCTCCCTCAGCCGGGTTGCTACTTTTCAATGCATTTCTTTCTCATTTGTATCATTTGAAAATGAATTTCCCATCGCCCTCCCTCCTCCCTCCTCCCCTTGCCTGCGACTGAGAAACGAAAGTGTGTCGTTTAATAACCACAAGCAATACAGTGTCCAGACAAAGGCAAAACTATATTCTTTATAACCAGGATGAGGATAGGGGGATACAGGCTCTCTTCTCTCCCCCCTCCCCCCACTCCCCACTCTCTCTCTTTCTCATCTCTGTCTCTTTAAATAAGCATCTTAAGAAATAATCTCCTGCGAACAGAAACTGCTTCCTCCTTGAAAATGCCACGGTCCTCACCTCCCTGGCTGTCTCCAAGCCAATCCCCTGGGCTGCCTGGCAGCCTTGCGCCTGCCCTTGGCCCTGGCTGGGGGCGGGTGGGGGGTGGGGCGGAGAGGGGGTACACCTATGGAGACTGGCTCTTTAAATGCTGGGGGATCCTCTCCACCTGGGCCGGGCAGCTGACCAGGTCTGACAGCAAGTTCTGAAAGGGGGCTTGCTAATTTATCCAGTAATGTAGTCCCCCTTAGCATCTTCTCCCTACAGCCATAGCTTCCCAAAGAAGGGGGGAGGAGTCCAGGGGTTTGCATCTCCCCTACCCCCCCCCCATTTCCTTCTCTGCTTCCCAGTCCTGGCCACCCCTCCACCACCCTCATCACCATTTAGATACCAGGATGGACTTCTCCATCCTCTTCTCCTCCAAGAAAGTGAAGTGATGGGTCCGAGTGTCATCAACTTCTTTCCAGAAGCTTCCTTTGCCTCCTAAGGGAGGAGGCCTCCTGGGGGTGGAGGGGGAGGGAGGTGGCAGGAGAAGCCTGGCCTCCACCCGGTGCCCCCACCCTGCCGCCCCGAGGCCTCCGGCTTCCACGCCCACCGCCCACCGTGTGTGCCCATCCCTCCGCCGCTGCCCTCCTGGGGAGGGAGGTCTGGGAAACATTTTCTCGCACTAATTTTCTATTTCCCCTTCCCCCTGGCAACATTACACATAATTTTGGGCTGTCACTGTCACTAAGGTTGCGGTTTGGCGATGTCTCCACTTGGAAATATGACCCCTGCGCCTCCGACAGGGAGCCCTCCCTGCTCCAGCCCCTGGGAGGCCCCGTCTCCGCAGGGAAGTCAGGGTTTCCGGGGAGAGAGGGGGAGAGAGGCCACAGTAATGAAGGCCAGGAGGGTCCCCACCTGGACCCCACAATCTTCCCAAACCCCCTTTCCTAGGCCTGCATTCTGCCTGTGGCTCGCTTGGTTAATAAACTCCCCGTGTGTGTGTTTAACTCCTCCACAGCCACGCCACTTCCAAAATGCCTCTTAGAACTTGACTGTTTGGGGGTGTCTGTCCTCTTCATCTCTGTTCTGCGCCCCTCCCCCACCCCCACCCCCATATTTTCTCTGGCTGAGCAGTAATCCCCCCGGCCCAGGGCCCAGCGGCCGGGGATCCTGGAGCTCAAATCCATTTACCCCCGGCGTGCCCTGAGGAGGCCGGTTATCCGGCCTTCCTCCCAGACTGGAGGGCAGGAATGAGGCCGTTTCTCCGTGCCCAGGCTCTGCACCCCTTTCCTTCACGGAGCCAGCCTGCAGGGGGTTCGGGGTTTGAGCCCAGGTGTCCCACATCTGCAGGGCTGCTCGCTGCCCCTGCTCGAAGCTCTGGGTGCTTTGCGTTTGTTTTTTTCTGAGTTTTTTTGTTTGTGTGTGTGTGTGTTTTGGGGAGCGGGGGAGCTGAGTGCTGGGCTCTCTGCCCCCAGGCTGGGGGCTTCAGAGCGATTATCTCATTTCTCGGGTGCAGAGCAGGCCCTGGATCGGGCATTCAGACAGACCCAACCCCAAGGTTAATTTCCCCCCATTAGCATCTGCAGAGCGGGCTCCCTGCGTGGGATCTGGGGTTCTAGCCTGGTTTCTCCCTGCTCCCCTCTCACGGCCTCCTCCCCAGGCCTACATTCTGCTAGGTTTCCTTTGGATCCTTAGACTGAGCCCTGAAAACTCATCTCGTCAATTTCCACTTTGCCTGTTTTGGGGTTTTGTGTGTGTGCGCGTGGGCGCGCGCTTTTTTTTCCCCCTAGAGCACATCTGCCCCGCACATCTCTCTCTTCCCCACCCCTGGTGGGTTCTGCTACCTTGGTAGCATTAGTTCACCCCTTCCCTTTTCCTCCCCTCCCCCTTATTTCTCACGGGCTGCTGGTAAACGCAAAAGATACAAAATGGCAAAGTTCAGGGGGAAGCCAGGCAACCCAGCCTCCCAGCAAGAAGCTGGAGGTTTGCAACAGACGCAGCAACAAAGAAAAAGAGAATCGCTTTTGGGGCTTAAGTAGGCGAGTGTGTTTGTGTGTAGTGTGTGTGTGTGTGTGTGTGTGTGTGTGTGTGTGTTTAAGATTTCTTCGAACCGCTTTTGTGCAGACAGAGAGGCATTTGCTAAGCCGGTGGCTGTGGGGACTTTGAGTTAACCTCTTCCATCAAATGAATCTGTTCACGTCTCCATCTCGAGCTCCCTGTCCCCATCCCAGCCTGCGTCCCTCGGAGGAGACAAGACTGGGGCTTATGACAAAGACCAGATAAAGTTTGCCAAATCGATTCTTTTCTCCCTCTCTCTCTCTCTCTCTCTCTCTCTCTCTCTCTCTCTCTCTCTCTCTCTCTCTCTCTCCTGCACCCTTTTCCCGCCAACCCGGGAAAATCCCCTCCATCCGGCAAATGAAAGTGCGGGGACGTGGCAGCTCCCTGGAGAGGCGATGCCAGGGGGGGGTCCCTTTCCCTTCCCACAGCGAGCCTGTTACCTGAAGTGGCTCTCCAGGCTCCGACCCTGCCGTGATTTATCGTTTTTTTTGTGTTTTTTTTCCAACAAGTCTTCATTTCGGTGTGTGGTTTAGATGGGGCCGTGACAATCTAATAATCCATGCGAGGCCGGGGGAGGGGTTGCCTGCGCCGGGGAAGAGAGTTAGCAGCAGAACATGAAAGCTGCTGCGTCTCGGGGGGATGAGATTTGGGAAAGAGGCCACCCCACGCGCCTGCTCCTGGGCCATCGAGAAATACATTGTTAAGGACAGGGACACCCGCAATGCCCCAGCTCTGGATTCAGAGCTGAGCTACTTTCAAGATTTTTTTCAGCAACACTGTGCATTTGGATGGGGTTTCTGGGCCATTGGAAACGCAACCTTTTCGCTCGTGGGATCCGGTCAGAGAATTCATTTTCTCAGTTGCCACCCCTCCTCCTATATTTCCTTGATTTCCTGATGGCCTCCCCAGAAAGGGGGGGCCTGATCTCCCCCCCTAATTCCCCCCCTTTCTTTTCTATTTTCCAGTTTTGTTCCGTGGCCCCACTGTCTCGGCGATCTTCCTGTTTCTCCCGCTCACCCATTTATTTGCTTCCTTTCTCTCTTTCCTTCCTTAAGGGCCAGGGGAAAAAGCAAACAAACAAAAAGCAAAACAGGAGGGGATTTCCAAATGGCTCCTCGCTAAGTATTATTAATTACTGCTACAAGGCGGCCGCCTCGCCGCTAATAACAAAGTTGTAAATTACCGCCGACTTTCAGATATTTCCCATTTGTCAGCTTTGATTGATTTGATTCAGATTCCGCTCTTTGAGACCCTTTGAGCCGCTGCTGACAATCAGCTCCACTCCTCGCCCCTCACCCCTGCACGGACCTGCCCCGCCGGCTTCCCTCTGCACCGTGAACTTTTGCTTTCCATCCCCGAGGCCCAGGACTGGGCCTGGCCAGCGTCGGCAATGGTCCACGGGGCAGTCACACGCCAGGAGCCAGCCGGCTGGCAGACCTGCCTGGGTGCGCGGACTTCTGTGCCATTTTGAAAACACGGTGGAGCAAATGAATTGCATGGAAGGAACCAGAGCCATCAGTTCCCAGGTCTCCTGATCTATTTCTCCTCCAGACTCAAGGCCACAGGAATGGGGTTTTTGTTTTGTGTTGTTGTTTTTTTTAATATTGCTAAACCCAGGAAATGCACCCACGCCCAGCCCTGTCTCTCCTCCTATTCCTGGATCCCGGTGCTGAGCGGGAGATGGGATTGCTGGTGGCGGGTGGGGAGGGGACGGCGTGTGGCCACAGGAGCTCTGGTGACAGGGGACCCTGAAGAGCCCCTGTTGGGGGGAGGGGCGATGTATCCCTAAAGGTCCTTTCCCCCCACCGTCATGTCCAGCATGCCACCGTCATGTCCAGAATGCAATGTTTGCCGCCATCAATGCCCACCGCCTCCGATACCTCTGGAGTTTTCATCTTAATTATATTATTAAGTGAAGTACTGCGCTGTCAGGGGATTGGACATGATTGATGATGTCTGCCTATTAGAGGATCGATCGTGAATATCGCTACTATCATCTATCAATATTCTCGGGCCGGGGGTATTGCTGGCTCCCCGGCGGTGGTTTGGAATCCCGACCTCAGACCGTAGGAAAAGGCCATGGAGAGTTTAAGGATTTCTTTTTTTTTTAATGTTTAAACCAGTGAATCCCCGTTCGGATCTAGTGGAGGAAAAACCAGAGTCGGTTTGTTGTTTGTTTGTTCAGGGAAAGAGGTAACCTTTGCAGGTCGCTGGGAAATGAGGGCTTTCTAGCCGCCTGGCCATTTGCAATGAGACTCGCAGGGACCAGGGACCCCTTTCGTGGGGGGCGGCTGGAGGCGGAACTGGCCGTGAGTGGGGGCGGGGGGGGGCAGACTGTTATTTTGGAGCAGATGTCCGGGCTGCTTGCCTATGTCCTTCCCTTTGGAGGTGTCCAGTTCCTGCGAGGCACCCCTACCAGGGCGCTCACCTGCCCGCGCCCCCTCGGCGCAGGTGGAGGCGGGGGACCCCGACGCGCTCGGAGGAGCCGGGGCGCCAGGCCTTTTGTCTGCAGACTGAGCGCGCTTCCTGCCTCTCTCCACCCTCGCGGGGGCGGCAGGGGTCACGGGCATCTGAGCCCCGCTTTAGGGGGGTGGGTGGGAGGGAGGGCCCGGGAGGGGCCGTGCCTGGAGCCCAACTGCCGCCTGGGGCGCGGCACTGGCCTGGCCGGTCTCTGCCCCTGTCCCTGGCACGTCAGGCCGCCAAGGCCCAAGCTCCCTGCTCAGCTGCCCAGGCCTCGCGAGGGTCAGGTGCCGGCATGGTGAGGGGAGCTCCCCCACCCGGGACCTGGGCCCGCACAGTGCATGGCCACCCTGGGCGGGTTGTGGGTTGTTGGGCGCTGACCACTTCGGCCTGGCTCCTGGCTGTCCCTCCCCCCCCCCCCCCCCCCCCGCCTCTGAGACCTTCACCCCCAGACACACCATGCCTCCTGCCTGCCACCTGCCCGCCCGCCATGGTGGTTTGGAAGCTCCCAGCGGTCCAGACACAAGGGTACACAGTAGGCACTCAATAAATGCTCGCTCTGTTATCTGTAGGCACAGCTGGTCTCCGCTCTAGGGCCCCCCCCCACAGCCTCTGCCCCCTCCACCCCTGACGAGGGTGAAACCCAGGAGGCCAAGTGCTTGCCCAGGCCCAGGCCTTCTGGAGCCCAAGACACTGTGGCCCTCGCTGGCCCTGCCCCGTCAGCCAGGGAGGGCCCTGTCCGCCTGAAAGCGGATAGCGGGTCCACACTTTAAATACAACCAAAAGGGGACCTTATGCCCAAGCCGGTGTGGCTAAGTGGATAGAGCGTCGGCCTGCGGACTGAAGGGTCCTGGGTTCGATTCCCTGTCAGGACACGTGTCTGGGTTGCCGGCCCCCCAGTGGGGGGGCGTGCAGGAGGCAGCCGATCCATGATTCTCTCTCATCATGGATGTTTCTCTTCCTCTCTGAAATCAACAAAAATGTGTATTTTTTAAAAGGGGGATCTTCTGTGAGGAAAGGCTTGTGTGCTGGAGAGGATGGGGGGCAGGGCAGGCCCACGTAGCCGCTGTCAGGAGCCTCTGAAGGACAAGTTCTTCCAGAAACGATTATCTGGAGAAACCTTTCCGGGGCCTGGGCCGAGGGGGGCCGGTGTGGGGAGACAGAGCCACCAAAAAAATACAGGTGCCAAGTTCAAGGGCAGATAGCCGGGTCTTAGCTTCCCCTCCCCCCTAAAATAAATAAAACTCCACCTTCCAGATTCTTCTCATCAACAACACTATTACTGCTGTTACTGTTTTTATTATTTTGCAAATGACGCATCAGCGCCGGGAGGCCCCGGAGGCGGCCCAGGAGCCACGCCCAGGCCGGGACCACCTGCTGCGTGGCCCCTGGAACTGTCCCCCTCCCCGGGGTCCTCCCCCCAGGCTGAGGGATCCTCTCGGAAAGGGACCCTTTGAAAAATGACAAATGTCTGGTCAATGCAGACCATCCCGTCCCTCTTCCTTTCCCATCATTTTTCAGCGCGAGGAGGGCCCAGGCGCAGGCGGGCGGCGCGTGTCACGGGCCCCGCTCTGTGCCGTCATGGCCCAAACCTTGGCCTAATTTGAAGCTAATAGGTCTCGAGCGAGGGAGTCGGGAAGAAGCCAGTGGCCTCAGGAGCCAGAATGAAGCTTCGGAGGGATGGGAACGTCGGGGCCTGGAAGGAGGCCGTGATGCACGGGGTCCCCCCACCCCCTCCCTCGGCGCCTCGGCGCTGGGCCTTTGGGGACGCGGCCCTTGGTGCCCCGGCGCCGGCTGCCCGGGTTCCGCGCTCCTGTGCGTCCCGGCGCCCTTCCCTGCGCTCAGGCCCCGGGAGGAGGCGCTGGTGCCCGGGTGGGGTCGGCTGGTCCCTCCCAGCCATGGTCCCCAGCCCCATTCACAAAGCCCCACTCGGAGGAGGCGACACACACACACACACACACACGCACACACACACCCCGCAGAGGGGAGTTTGATCTTGTCTCATTGGCATCTGGGCCTGAAAGGAAACTCGTTTGGGTAAACAGCCAAGCTTCCAGGCTTAATGCCCGGCGCCCGCCCCCGCCCCTCCACCCCGCCCGCTCCCCAGCCCCCTCCACCCCACCTGCCGCCCACACTCCGCTCCGCAGCCTGGCCCCGGCGAGCTCCGCGTCCGGGTCCAAAGGGCCGCGGCCCCAGGGAATGCCCTCCTCGCTGTGCCCGGGGCAGAAGCGGACTGCAGGGCGGTGGGACCGGCCTGGGCCACGGTAGGAACCAACCGCGAAACCTCCCGATCCCCTAAGTAGGGCTGGTCCTGGGGGAGGGCGCCCGGGGAGTTCGGATCCGGATCCGCAGGGACAATTGGGCCCAAACCAAACCCCGGGGCCCCACCAGGCGGTCACGGACGCGTGTACACGCGTGGGCACGGCCGCGGGCGGGGCTGGAGCCTTCGCAGGCCGCATTGCACCCCAAAAAGCCCCCCTAGGGTGACTACTGGTCCCCGTCTCCCTCCAAACGGCCTGGGTTCCCCCCAAAAAAGCCTTTATGAAGCGTTTTTTTTTCCGAAGTTTGAATCTTTCCAAAGAAGAGTTCTTCCATTAACTAGCTGTAAACATAAGAGTATTAACATGCAAAAAAAACAACAAAAAAAAACTTTGTGGCCTTTCAAAGGAGATTGGTTTCTCTCTAGTCCACACTCTCAAGCGTGGAAAAATCTCGTGAAATCTGCAAACATCCTGATTAGATTATTAGGCCTGATTATATGGTGACACCCCCCCCCCCTTCCCTAATGAAATTCCTCTCTCCTCCCTTCCTCTGGCTTCTCTCTGGCTCCCAGCCTCCCTCTCTCTGATCCAGGCGTCATTAGCAACATCCTCTGGCAGCATGTTTTGCATCAATGAAACACTGTGACATAGCTGTAATACAAACCCCGCCGCCTTGCGCTGCGTCCTGCGGTAGGAAGTGTAATAGCAATAAAAACCATTTTTCATCTCCAGGCATTATTCGGGGGGGTGGGGGGAGAGAACATCCGAACGTGAGAAGAGGGAGGGGTGGAGGAGATAAAAATGAAGGCGGAGAGGGGGGGAGAGAGAGAGAGAGGGAGAGAGGGGGGAAACCTTTCCAATTTAGAGACTTCTCCAAACTGGAGACATGTAGATACAGGCTTAGCATTTTCTGTGCTTCCACTCTCCTCTGGGTTTGTCTCTGCTGCTCTCCGCTGAGGACCAGGACTTTCCAGTCCTCGTATCTCCCCGCAGCCTCCTCGTCCCTAACACAGTGTCCCTTCCAGCCACAAACCCCAGGACACCCGCCCCCCCCCCCCCCCCCGGCCTGGCCACCCCTCCTCAGCTGGCTGGGGTGAGAGGTCCGCATTCAGTCCCTGGCAGGAAATTGAGGCCTCCGTCCTCCTTGGTTCTTCCCCCCGCCCCCCAGCCCCCCCAGCCCCCAGCCTGACCGAGAACAGACAAACCACCCAGAACGCCAACCTGGCTATTTTCCGGGCGCAGCCCTGTCATTTCTGAGCCGAGTGCAATGAGTGTTGCTTACGAGGGGAGAACCTCCCTCCGTGGCGGCAGAATTTCCAGAAAGGGCCTGGGTGCTGAGCTGGCTCGGGCTGTGAAAAGGCAAGGACTGAACCGGGACCTCGCTCTGCCCCCACAGTTCCCAGCTCGGCCCGCATTATAGGGGGGATCCCCCCCCAGCCCCTTCACACAGAACCAACGCCCTCAGAACTACATTCGAAAAAGATTCTGTGCGCTCCCCCCCCCAAGAAGCAACCTCCCCCCCCCACCCCCCAACACACACTTCGCTTCTTTTTTTTTTTTTAATTTTATTTTCCTTTCTACCTTACGGGGCCACAAGGCAGACACTCTAGTTTTAACACGGACGTTGGGCACCTCTGCAGGAGAAACCTGGTTTTGGGAATTTCGCTTTTACTTACAACACCTCGGGCGGGGGCGGGGGGGGGTGAGGCGGGTTTTCAAAGGAATAGAAGTTCTGCCTGTATTTTCAGTTCAGGGGCGAAGGGGTAAGGCAGGGCCGCCGCCCAGCCAGTGGCGCCTGGCAGAGAAATACGCACGACGGACGGACTTTGTAGCTCCTGCGGCTGCCTGCCCCGCCGAGGTGTGCGCAGGCTTAGGGGGGCCCGTTTTGGGGTTATTTTGCCTGCAGAACCGAAGACTGGCGGGGGGCGGGGGGAGCCTAGCCGCTGGGCAGGGCAGCTGGGACGTCTGAGTGGCAGATGAGTGGATTTCGGTGGTACCCTAAATGGCAAGGGGGGGGGGTGCGCTTCATAGGCAGGTATTTGCATTGGCCGCAGCGGAGTGGCCCGACCCGGCTGCGCGACCCTATAGCCTCCGATGGACATTTCTGTTTCCTACCAGAGTTTAGACTTGGTGAAATTGTGCCTGCGTTATTTTTTCTCTCTTCCTCCCGCTCTGTGCCCCTTCCACAATGCAGACACTGCGCCATGGTGCGTCACGGCTTGCAGCCGGTGGGAAGAAGGCCTGGGCGCTGACTTTTTCTTAGGGGTTTGGGGGGGGACAGTCCAAAGGTGGTGCAGCGGTTAGGCTGGGAGGCATGGCCGTGCAATTCCAGTTTCCGCAGCGAGGTGGCGCTCCAGGGCACGGCAGCGCGCCCGGCTGCGGCCGCGTTCCCGCAGCGAGGCCGCGGCCACCCAGCAAGGTGCACCCCGGCTTCCCACGCCTGGGCGCGAAATCGGGGAGCGCTGGGACCCGCAGGGTGGGCAAAGGCCCGAGGCCACGGCCGGGGAGGCTGGCGGCTGCGGGGAGCGGCGCGCGGCAGAGGCGGGGCACGCTCCGGGCGCGCCGACTCCCGGGGAATCTGCGAAGTTCCAGTCGCGTTGGGACCAGGATGGTGCTGATAAGGGGGTGCGGGACGCCCCCCCCCCCACTTCCGAGGCTCGGGGACTGGAGTGCGGGGAGCAGGACACTAGCGTGGAGGGCCGGGGCCAAGCACACGAAGGAAGTCCCCAAGTCTTGAAACCCCTGCTCGGGACACTTCGCTTCTTCTTTTTTAAAATTTTATTTCCCTTTCTACCTTTTCCTGTTTAAAAAGAAAAAAAAGGATAGAAAATCTTATTGCTGTTCCCCCCAAACGGGGCCGTTTTCCTATTTGATAGGGGTTTCCCCCTTTCCTTTCCTGTAAATTTACATCCCTTTTTGTTCTGTCTGTTTTTCTCCTTTTTTTTCTGTTCTTTTCTGTTTTTCTTTTCTTTGTGGCTAACTTCCCAGAGCTGGTTCTGTGTGTGTGTGTGTGTGGGGGAGAGAGAGAGAGAGAGAGAGAGAGAGAGAGAGAGAGAGAGAGAGAGAGAGAGAGATTAGCATCAGCCCTGCAAGACCCAGCAATGGGCAAGAGGCAGCAACACTGACGAGGAAGCGACTTGGATCTACTGAACCGGCGCCCATCAGGCCACACTTTCGCTTTCCGGGGCGCCTCCCAGGCTCCGCATCAAACACCCCGAGGGGCGGCCTCCTCTGGGCGCCTCTCTCTCGGCTGCGGCTGGTGGGGCCTGTCAAGCCGTTTTGCAAACAATCCTAGAGACAGCCCCGTGAATTTCCTTGTGAGTTTCCTTGTGGCCGGAGCCAGGCGAGAGGTGGGCGGTGGGCTGGGCGCCCTGTTCCGCAGTTTCCATACCCCCCCACCCCCCGCGGGGCCGGGGACGGGGGGGGGGGGGGGACTTGGCCTGCACCCCGGATGGAGCTGGAGAGCTTTGCGGAGCCTGCACGGGGCCTAGCCCATTGGTGCCGGCTTCCTCCCCCCTCTGCCCCCTCCCCCAATTCCCTGCTGCCGCACCCAGAGGTTTTCCAGGAAAAAGGCAAGCATTTGGGCCGTTTAGGAGTCTCTGGGAATGCGGGGTCAGGCCCCTGGAAACCTAACGGCCGGAGAATTACAGACATGATCTGCAGGTCCCTTCCAATCCCTCTCTCGGAGCATTTGCCGGGGTTCAGTGATGAGAAGGGGCGGCTGTGATTCAGACAGCTTTTAGGGGTCATGAAGTCAGACGAGGCTGTAACCTGTCCCCGGCCATCAGTCAACTTGGAAAAAGACAAAGGGAGAAGACGCTGGGCCCAGGAGAGCCTGCATTTGCCGAGTGGGAGGAGGGTCCTCACATCCGGGCGTCTGAGCAGCCCGCAGGCCCTGGGTGTGGAGGGTGGGCCCTGCCTGGGTGCCCTGGCAGCCTGGGGCCTGCATTGCCTGTAGGTGACAGTTTGGTGGGGGGCAGGTCCCTGTGGAGCCCAGGGGTCCCCAACCTCTCTCTCTTTGGTCGCGCCCCAGCTAAGCACCTCTAACATCCTGATCCCCGCCCTCCCCCCCCCCACCTGTCATTCTTATTATTCAAAAAGTGAGCTCCTATTCACGTGGAGGAAGCCCCAAAGGCCATGAACTTGGTCTAAACAAGCTTCCAAAGAACATGGCCTCCGTGAGAGAGGAAAATAAAAGAACGAAAGGGCAGTGGAAGGACTGAGGAAGAACTCACTAAGAAATGGTTAAAATAATAATAATAATGTGAAGCGACATGAAAAAATAGCAGATAAAGTTTCAAAACATGTAACAGGACTGAAATGCACACACATGTCACCATATGTATGTATAGACGGTGAGGCCCTGAGATAAAGTTTCAAAACATGTAACAGGACTGAAATGCACACACATGTCACCATATGTATGTATAGACGGTGAGGCCCCGAGATAAAGTTTCAAAACATGTAACAGGACTGAAATGCACACACATGTCACCATATGTATGTATAGACGGTGAGGCCCCGAGAACCATCAGAAATGCAAAAAACTAAGTTAATGACTCATTCTCGAATGGCCCCCCTTAAACATCAAACTGCCCCCCTCCATGTAGACGTGGAGCCCCGCTGATGTAGACGTGGCTGTGAACTTGGGCCGGGTGTCTGTGCCTGGCCCCGTGCCCCCAGCGCTCAGCACAGTTGGCGCCTCAGGGCTGACGCCCCGGCCGCAATCTAGGCGGGTCCGCAGCCCCGCTCCCAGCCAGGGGGCCGGGCCCGCAGGGGTGGGGCGCCCCATCTTCCTCTTTCTAACATTTTGGAAATGGTGGCGGCTCTGGCAGGGAGGAAGGCGAGAAAGATGCGCGGGGAGTGTCACTTCCCAGGGGCCCCGGAGGCCCTGGGGGTCGGGTCTCAGTGACATCAGGTGGCCCCCGTCTGGAGGGGGCCCAGGGCAGGATGGGGCCAGGCAGCACCGGAGGTGTGTCGGGGTTTCCGTGGGCACCTGCCCGGCTCACAGAGCTCAGCTATGGCTCTTGAGGAGGTCAACGGCTTTAAAATCCACTGTGGTCCCCGGCGTGGCTCCGTGGCTCAGTGGCTGAGCCTCGACCTTAGAATCAGGAGGTCACGGTTTGATCCCCCATCAGGGCACACACCTGGGCTGCGGGCTCCATCCCAGTGTGGGGCATGCAGGGGGCAGCCGATCATGCTTCTCTCTCATCATGGATGTTTCTCTCTCCCTCCCTCTCCCTTCCTCTCTGACATCCATACAGATATGTTTTAAAGGTTTAAAAAAGAAAACTTACACATTTTCTGGGAGGTCTCAGCTCCCCCACAGTTGCAATTAGGTCATAGCTAGACATGGGGGGTGGTGTCTTCCCAGCGCCTGCAAACCCACATGGCACCTCACAGGGTCCCCGAGAGGCAAGGGACCCAGGATCCCCAGCAACAGGTCCTGTGGGCATCCTCCCCTGACCCCTGCACCCCTTCCCTTCCCGTCTTCATTTCTGGGGTCCACAGGAAAGGGGGGACACCTCCAGCCTCCTCTCCTCCTCTCCCACAGAGGAAGGCGGAGAGACCAGGCTGGTTTGGGGGCAAGTGCCCAGCTGGGCGGCTCTGGAGATGCGCTGGTCTGTGGCCGGAGTTCTCTCTGGCCGGAGGCTGGGTCAGGAGGAAACAGTGTCTGTGTGTGTTGGGGGGTTGGGGGTTTGGGGGGGGGGAGGGGGTGAGCCACGCCCTTCCCTGGGATGATCATAGCGACTTGGGGACCCTGAGCTGGTGGCTCCATCGCACCCCACCCTGGCCTGCGAAGCCCCCCCTTCCCCGGGCCTGGGGGCGGAATGCCAACCTGGGTAACCACCTCTTCTACTTCGGAGACTGGGACATGGCAAGGGAGGCGCCCACCCCCCGGCGGGTGCATGGGGCCCCGGATTGCCCCCCAGTCCGCCACGGTTCCCACGTCCCAGGCCGGGGCATCGAGGGCGCCGGGCGCTGGGGCAGCCCGGGGTGGAGGGTGGGCAGAGGGGACGGCAGCGTTCAGTTCCCCGTGGGCGCAGGGAACCCCCGGAGGGGCCGCGAGACTCCTCCTCCGCCCGCCCCCGCGTTTCCATAAATCAGGCCTCTGGCAGCTGCTAATGAGCTCCGGGGAAGAAGAGGCGGGTGGAGAGTCCAGTGGCGGTGGGGGCGGGGGGCAGTAGGTGGGGGAGCAGCACTTCAGGGGCCAACCTCTGAGGGCGCCCCAGCCCCCCAGCCCGGCCTCCACACGGCGCCTCCAGGACGCGCGCCCCGCCCTCGCTCCCTGTCCCCTCGCCCCTGCAACGTGGCAGGACTTTGCCAAGTCGTCGCCCCCCTAAGCCTGCAGCCCGCGCCCCGAGAACCCGCCGGGAAAATCGGGCGCTGGGTCTGGCCCAGGCTTTGGGGTGCCCGGCCCCCCCTGCCTTCCCGCCGTGGGGCTGGGACTCGGCGGTGACATCACCACGGAGCCCGCGGCCTCCCCGCCCCCGGCCCAGACCCCGGAGCGGAGATTGACAGGTGTCGCTCCCGGGACAATGCCTTCCAGGTGTCGCTGTCACAGCCTCACCCCTCCAGCCCGCCCTCCCTGCCCCTTCCCTTCCAACTCTCCCGCCCCCTCCCGGTTCTCCTCCCGCCTCCCTCCCCGGCCCCGCGTCTGCGCTCCGGTGGGCGCTGGAGAGGCTCGCGGGGCGGGGTGGCGCGGACCCTGCCCGCCGCCTGCCGAAGGGCCCGGGCCCGGGGCGCGCGCGCGTTTTCGGGGCATCAGCGTGGTCCCCGGGCTTCCTGCCTTCCCTCCGTCCCCGCCCCCACCGCGCGCATCGGGTAACAGACGCCGCGATAAGCCTGCCATCTGGCACGTCCCAAATTTGGCCACTGAGCTCGGGAAGCGACGGCGCGTCGGCGGGTGTAGGTGGCCCGGGCCGCCCGGCTCCCGGGCTGGGGCGAGGGGCACCTGCCCGCACCCCGCGATCCCCATCCCTACCCCCACCCCCTTAGACTTCCCGCTCGGAGGCAGGGAAAGGGGGCGCCCGTATTGTGGGGCTCCCTTCTGCAGGCGCTCCAGCCCCACTTGGGCTCCGCGAGGTAACAACCGAAGGGACGCCAGGCCCAGCCGGCGGCCTGTGGGCGCTGGTTCCCATCGCTGGGTGAGAGCATCACCCGGGCCAGACCTTCTGCAGAGCCACGGGGCTTGCGTGCTTTTTGCTTTATTTTTTCAAAGGGCGGCGTTGGTGCTAAATTGCCCGGCGCTGGTGCGATCCCTGTCAAAAGTTGGCCATCACAGGAGCGAATCTCATTCCGTGGCCGGAGGAGCTGCCTGCGAAGGAGGAGATCTTAATTCCCGCGGGAGGCGTCAGGGGGAGGGGGGGAGGCTGGCTCTCCGGAGGGCGCGCTCGCCTGGCCCCCCGACTTTCTAAGTAAACCCGTGGCCAGGGGGGGAAGGCGGCCCCGGGTTTGTCGTAGGAGAGATGTCCATCCTTCCCGGTTCTAGACGCGGCCCCGGAGCCCGCTCCGCCACTGAAGGGACTAAGGTTTCCCGGACCATAATGTGGCGATTGTGGCTGGTTCGTGACCCAGAAAACGTGAGGGTGGCTGTCCTGGCTTTGGTATGTGATTATGCAAAGCGCTCGCCATAAAGACTTGCCATTCGATCTGATGGCCGGCCCCGCGGCCGCTTCGGAGAGGGAGGGGCCGGGTGCGGGAGAGAGAGAAAAGTAACATTTGTTGTAACACAGGTTTGATGGGGGGCGATGGAGCCACACAGCCGCCAGGCCGCCCCAACTGTTTTTTCCGGGCGAATTAAAATAATGAGGAAGGGGGTGTAGTAAGTTCCTCAGCAACGCGGCCCCATCCAGACACAGAAGGGCGGGGAGGGCGCAGGCTGCAGCCTCCCACCTGGGCCCGCGCCCCGGGCTTGGGAATGAGGGTGAGTCACTTCCCGCTGACGCAGGGTGGGGTGCGGCTCTGTCTCCACCAGGCCCACCTGGTGCCCCTCTGGAATCCCGAGCCCCAAACCTGGGCTGAGGGGGGGGGAGGGGGAGGGGGGCCGGCTCCCCTCCCCCAAATCGCCTCTAGGAAATTATTGGGCAGGAGACATTTTAACAAAGCAGGATTGTGGGATCCCCAGAAAGGCGGTGGGAAGGGATGCCAGGGAAGGAAGCAGGTCTGAGTGATGGGGGTGTGGGGTGTGGGGGTGTGAGCCTGAGGCCAGGCCGCATACATCAGCAGTGGGGCGACTCCCAGCAGCTGAGGCTGCCCCAGCGCCTATGCAAAAGGTTTTATTTTTGTTTAAAATAATAATGATAATAATGATATAAGGCCCGGCCAGCATGGCTCAGTGGTTAAACATCAGCCTAGAAACCGGGTTGTGGGCTCGATCCCCAGTGTGGGGTGTGCAGGAGGCAGCGGATCCATGATTCTCTCTCATCACTGATGTCTCTCTCTCCCTCTCCCTTCCTCTCTGAAATCCATAAAAATATATTTTTAAAAATCATAATAATATACGCAAACATGTAAAAGGCCCGCAGGAGGAGAGGTGGAAGGAGGTGGAGACTGGTCACTGGTCCAGACGCAGCCCAGGCCCCGGGGTAAAAGCCAGCGGCTGTGTCACCCTCGCCCGGCCCGGCCCCTGAGCCCACCGCCAGTGACCAGCGAGTGACACAGTAACCAGGGACACTGCGGGATTTTTCCGGGGGGGGGGGGGAGCTGATTCAAAGCGAGAATCATGTAAATATCCAAGTGCCACCTGGGGAGACGGGGAAAACATTTCAGCTAATGAAAAGCAAATAGAGAAGCAGGCACTCCGGCCGGGAAATTAAATGTGTTTCAGACGGGGCTTTCGGTGCGGCTTCATGTCCACATCACAGGCGCCGGGCCCCAAAGATCCTCGGGAGCGAGGGGCGCGGTGCAGGCTGCGGGCGGAATAAAGGGACCGGCCAGGGGTCAGCGGCCGCGATGGCTTGTAGAGATCTTTTGAAAATTTCACCCGATTGAAGGCTAGGGCTTAGGGGCTGCGCTGGGCTCGCATTTCAAACCCAGATCAGTGGGATCACAGGCAGAAATAGAGGTCTGGACGATTCTGATGCGGAGATGGCCACAGGCTGCAGGGCCTCTCTCTCTCTCTCTCTCTCTCTCTCTCTCTCTCTCTCTCTCTCTCTCTCTCCCTCTTCCCCTCTGCCCCTGACACGGCTGTGATCCCCTGGATGACAGTCCTCAGAAAAGAGAGAATTGCATCACGTCTCCTAACTCCCTTTCAGTCAGAAGGAATTTAGGGGCTCATTGCCCATGATGGGTGGGGGTGGGGGGAGGGGGCGACGGAATGATCGTTGGCGAACACGCCTCGGACCAGAGCTCACGACAGTTTCCGATTCCATCATGAATGGCCCGCTCCCAGACATCTAGGTCCCCTTCCTCCCCGCGTGGGTGCGGAGTATGGGGAGGAATTCTCGTTCCCTTCGGGTGCTGGCCTCGCGCTGAAATCTCTTACCACGGCGGGCCGCAAGCTCTGGGGTCTGTACACTCACCCGTGTGTGTGCGCGCGCGCACGGGGCTGTGAGCACCAGCCCCGGGGACTTCCCGCCCGCCCCCAGCCACACGGCAGCACTTTCTGCTTCAAAAAGGTCACAGGGAAGTCTGTGTCTCTGGGATGGATCCGTCGGGGAGAGAACAGAAAGGAAACTGGTGCCCGGCCGGCGTGGCTCGGTGGTTGAGCATTGACCTATGAACCAGGAGGTCACCATTCCATTCCTGGTCAGGGCACAGGCCCGGGCTGTGGGCCCCGTCCCCAGTGTGGGGACTTGAGGGGGGACAGCTCATCAGTGATTCCCTCTCATCATTGATGTTTCTCTCTCTCTTCCTCTCCCTTTCTTTTTGAAACTAATAAAAAAAAATTTTTTTTAAATAAACTGGCAAGGGAGGGAGGGTGTTTCTATGAACACAAATCAAACCAAGGAACTCGGAAAGGGGACTAGGCTGAGTTGCTACAAAAAAAAAAAAGGAGGCGACTCAGGGCAGCCAGGGCGGGAGGCCACTTTCCCAGCAGCCAGAACTCCTGCCAATTGGGCCCCAAGTGGGTCCCCGTAAAATTCATTTCTCCTGGCTTGGCAAACGCTACAGAAAGTTGATAAATGTATCACCCCTTCGCCAGCTATGGTGTCTACCCGGCCGCCTCACACAAACCAGGTGCCCGGGGGGAATGTTGTGAATTGCAGTTGCGTTTCAAGAACTCGGAGCCAGGGGAGCGGAGGTTGGGCCGAGACCTGTGTTAGGAGACCTCGCGGCGCAGCGCACTCTGCGGCCCGCGTTACCCGCGCACCCGCTCCCGCGCGCTCTTCCCGGCGCAGCAAGGCCAAAGCGGGGTTACTCTGGCTGCTGTTACACGTTTTTATCTTTGATTCCCCTATGGTCCGCCGGTTGGGGCAGCCGCCGCGACGTGGGGCGCTAAGGCGGGGACCCCACAGGCCCCAACGGCCCCGGCTTTGGAGTGCCCGGCGGAGGGGAGCTGGGGCCTGGCGCCTGGCTTGGGCGGTGCCGGGAGGAAGGTGGGCAAATGCGCGGTGTGGGGCCCTCCGGCCCCGCAGACACCCCAGCGGCCGGTCGCAGCCGCAGACCTGCCCGGGCTTTGGAGAGGGCGGTCTGCAGGGCGGCCCCTGCCCTCGGATCCATGCTCCGCACATACAACATGTATTTCCAGGCCCACAGCGGGGCACAGAGAGCAAGGCCCTACGTGTAAACTGGGTCAAACTTGAGCAGAGTTGCGAGCAAAGGGGCCGCCCGCGGGGCTCTCTCTCGGCCTCGCTCTTCCTCCGTCTCCTCGCAGGACCGAGGCGCCCCACTGGGCTTCATAGGCGGGGTTTTGTGCGTTAAAGACGCAGGAGCCCGGAGAGATCGGAGGGAAAGGGGGCGGCGGGAGAACCCTAAGAAAGCGGCGACCGGCAGGCGGGGGCCCTCGGCCCATGGGGACTGAGCCGCCTCCGAGCCTGAGCCGCCGAGGGTTCGGCCGGGCGCGCCCGAGGCGGGACGGGCCCCAGCGCCGGGCCCGAGAGTGAAGGGTCCGATCCGGGGCCCCTCGGGTGGGACGCGGAGGCCCTGGGGCCCCCTCCCTGCAGGAGGCAGAGCTGGCCTGCGGCTCCGTAAGGACATCAGCACGAAAGCGCCGCCGCCTTGCCCACGACCAGGGTTTCCTGGGCCAGAGGGGAAGTGAAAGCCGGGCAACTCTCCCGGCCAGCGTCGGGGAGCCGCATGGTCCCCCCAGAACCTCTGAACCAGGAAGCCGGGCCGGGGCGCCAACTCCAGGCCACAGGCTGCCGTTGGCCTCCGGGTGCACTGCGGGGCCCCGGGCGCTGCGGACCGCGAGTAGCCTTCCTTGCTCCGTCCCGGTCTCGCTTTACAACTAACCGAACAGATACCCACACGCATTTGCAAACTGCAGGTCCCGGGCTTCCCAAACCTCGAGAGCGGAACGAGCCTCCGTGTTTTACAGCAAAGAAAACCCCAAGTAGCCCGAACGCCGCCCCCCCCCCCCCCGTTCCCCCAACCCCCGGCCGCGCCTGGGCCCGAGCGCGGAGCGTCAAGGGCCGCCTGGGAGCCGAGCGCTCTGTCCCCGGACAAGCCAGACCCCAAACCCTGGCCTGGACCCCGCGCGCCCCTCCTGGCTGGTCCGAGTTAGGGGACCTGCCTGCACCCCTCTTTGCATCTGCTGGACCCTGTGGGGGCGCCAACCAGGGAAGGAGGGCGCGGGGCCCGGCGGGGAGCTTGGGGACCCGGGGCTGCTGGCCCCCTTCCCATCCCCTATGCCCCGCGCGCTGCCTCTTCAGGACGCAAACGCTAAACACTTCCGGGCCTGGCGGGGTCTGCGGAGGGGGAAGCGGGGCCATCGGCGCCCCCCCACCACCCCGCCTCCCGCCGCCGAAACGGTGTTGCCCGCGTGGGGAGCCCCCGCGGCTGCCGGCAGAGACGGGCGGCTCCACGGGGCGCGAGAACGCACGGAAAGCCCCGTGTGTTCGCGTCTTGGCCTTTTCCGAAATTACTGTGTTTTTTTTTCCAATCCTGACACTGAACACTGCAGGCCAGGCGACGCCTTTCTTCCCGCTTCGATGGGACGGGAACTAAAGGCACTCTTCAGTCCTCCGCACGCTCCCTGCAAAGGCGCGCCTGTTAATTTCTCCTTCATTTCCGCGATCGCGCAGGCTGGCTGGGGGCAGTCCTCCCTCTCTCCCCCTCCCCTCCCCTCCCCTCCCCTCCCCCTCCCCCTCCCCCTGGGGTTTCATGGACAAGGACAGCGCCGGGAACCCCCTCCAAGCGTCTGGTCTCATTTTGGTGAATGTTATTCATTGCAGGGGCCGCTGTTGAAAATTTAGCTTGAAATGTGCGTGGGTTAGCGCCAGTGAATTCGAGGTGGCCACGCACCAGGAGGCCCGGCCTTTTTGGGGTGCTGAGTGCCCGCAGGCCGGGCCAGATGAGAGTCATGAGCCCCAACTCGTGGCTCGAGGCGCCCCAGACGTGGGGAGTCCGGCGCCCAGGTGACCACACTCCCAGCTCCCAGGCGGCCTTGCACCGGGGACCACCACTCTGTTTCTTGCAGGAAGGGGAAGAAACGCGAGGAAGGCGACCTTCCCCCCCCCCTTTTAATTTACTTGTATTGGTTTCAGAGAGGAAGGGAGAGGGAGAGAAACTTCGATGCTGAGAGAGAACCATGGATCGGCTGCCTCCTGCACGCCCCACACTGCGGTTTGAGCCCGCCACCCGCCACCCGGGCCTGTGCCCCGACCTCCTGGTTTCTAGGTCGAGACTCAACCACTGAGCCGCACCCGCGCGGGGAGGGCGGTCGTTCAGGTTTTAGGGTTTCTCGCCAATCTCTCCGTGTGGTGTGTTTCTGTCCAGATAAACTGAGCTGCTTGGCGTTAATGAACCTGAGACCCAGCTGCAGTCGGTACAGAGCGGAGAAGACGGGGGAACTGGCGGGAAGAGGAGGAAATACAAAGTAACGAGTGCGGTCAAGCCTGTGCGGGAGCCGCACGCCTGGCGCAGGTCGGTCGCAGGCAGTTACCGACTTCCCGGCCCAGTCGCTCTGATGCAACTGCTGCGCTGGCACCTTTGGGGCACAGCCGCGCCTGTCACACAGCTGCCCGCCGGGGTGCGGGGTGCCCGCAGGTCCTTCCCCACCGGCCTTCAGTGGCAGCTGAGGCGAAAGGAGGGATGGGCATAGGAGCTGGAATGGCAGAAACTTGGAAAATCAAGACGCGGTTGGTGGGTAGGCCACACACACAAGGTCTGGCCTCCCACTCGCCCCAGGGAATGAGCTCCTGCACCAGGGCAGGGAGCCGGAGGGTGGAGTCACCTCCACCCCGCTCAGGCTCAGGGACCTCCGCGGCCTCGGAGGTCAGCCCCGCAGCCCCGGGGAGCCGAGCGGCAGCCTGGCCTCCTGCCTGGGCCTCCGGCTCTTTGCACCCCTTCTCACTCGTGGCCTGTGTCCCCTCCCCCAGGGGTGCTGGCTGGGACCCGAGGGCCAGCTCCACGCTCTGCCCTTCCTCCCTCCATGTGGCGGGTGGCAGCTCCGCACAACTTTGCCAGCAGAGAGCAAACTTCAGATTCACCCCCCCCCCCCCCGCCCCAGGGACCCCGGCTTCCAGCACAGCCTCTGACGGGTCCAGGAGCACAGCAGGTTGAGACTTCCCCACCCCGCCGCCTGGAAGGCGATCCCCATGGCTAGTTCAAGGGGGCCCCCAAAGGAAAGGTGGGTACAGGGGGCTGCTCACCGGCCCTGGGAAGTGGGGGGGGGTGGTGTCAGAGTGAGGCTGAGGCTGGGACCAGCGCACTGAGCCCCGAGGCGGGTCCCGGGAATTGGGCATCTCCCCGGGGCAGGTCAGCCCATGAAGGCTGAGATTTTCGGGGGCACAGGGGCGCCTCCATTCCTGCGCCTAGAACGGGGCGGGGCACACATCGGGGAGGCTCCATGGCACTGCGGGGGGTGGGGGGTGGAAGGGGGGGAGGAGCAGGCCCACCCGAGGAAGGCCCTGGGTGGGGGGCGGGGCCAGAGGGGCGGGCGAGAGGAAGGCAGGCACCGCCCATCACTGGCTCCCCTTGGTCCTCTCCCCCCAGGACGGCCGCCGCCTCCCGGATGTAACCGTTGCCTTGGGAACCAACAGGTGGCTTGCTCTGGAGGCATCCCGCACCTGAGCCAGGGAGGAGCTGCGGTCCTGAGACCTGGGCGGCTCCCGAAGCGCCCAAGCCTCCACCTACTTTTCTGCGAAACCAAGTGCCTCCCCGCGTGGCCAGAAGACGACGGGGTGGGGGTGGGGGTAGGGGCCGCAGGTTAAGGCTGAGGAGGGCAGCTGCACCTCAGGGCTGGGTTGGGGGACACGGACCAGGCTCAGTGAGCACAGGAGGAAGCAGGCCGGCCCTCGATATCGGGACCGGTTTCTCTCTGGGTCTGCGACTTGCACCTCGGTCTTCCCAGGATGCAACAGGCCTGGCCCGCCTCTGCCTCTGGCCACGGCAGGGCCAGCAGGCACCCACAGCAGAAGGGGCCGCAGAGCCCGGAGGGAGGCAAAGGCAAAACCAGGTTCTGCTCAGAAGCAAGGCCTGGGTGGGAATGGGTGGGCCTGGGTGACTGGACACCCCTTCCCCTGGGACCACAGCAGAGATGGGCTCCAGCCCCCTCCACCTCCACCCTCTCCCTGGGATTCCCCGTCCATCTCTACACGCCCAGGCCGCACAAAATCCTTCTCCTTGCATTTTCATAAAGATTTATTTTTATTGATGTCAGGAAGGGAGAGGGAGACAGAGAAACATCAATGAAGAGAGAATCGTGGGTGGGCTGCCTCCTGCACGTCCCACACTGGGGATCGAGCCCACAACCCGGGCCTGTGCCCTGAGGAGGAAGCCCTGACCGCCTGGTCCACAGGGCGACCTAGGCTCACTCCGCTGAGGCACAAATCCCACCACTTCTTCGTTTGTTTTGTTTTTTTAGTCCAGCTGAGGAGCTGCATGTAGATTTCCGAGTGGAATGAAGGAAATCAGCGGTTTCCCCCACATTTTAAATTCTTTATTGTTGCGAGTATTACATATGCCCCTTTTATGCCCCATTGCCCTTCTCCAAGCCCTTCCCGCACCACCCAGGCCTTCAGCTACTGTCTGTGCCCACAGGTAAGGCATGAGAGCTCTCAATCTTTTCCCTCCGCCCTCTGAGAAGCATCAGCCTGTCCCAGGTTTCCACGCATCGGGTTCTGCTACTCATCAGACCAAGCTCAGGTAAGATATGTTCTCCCAGGTCTCATTGCCCATACTGACCTACGCTACTCTAGGCTCAGCTAAGCTTAGAGAAGCTAAACTAGGTCCTCTGAGGAATCGTCTCTCTCACTAATCTGGGGTGCAATACTGTCCTGAGGGAGATGAATCTTTCAGGACCTACCTTAGCTTAGACTCCCTTAGTTGGGCCTAGCGGAGCTTAGCTGAGTTAGGGACCAGAGACATTTGAGGGCAGGGCTTAGCATAGCCTAGAAAGCCTACGTTAGTTCATGACACTAGATATTTGAGGTCCTAGCTTAGCTTAACCTACAGTAACCTAAGATAGTGAAGGAGAGGAGAACTTTGAGGACCTAGCTTAGCTTAATCTTGAGAAGCCTAGGTTAGTTAGGGAGAGGAGACCTTTGAGGAACCATCTTAGCTTAGTCTAGAGTAGCCTAGGTTAGTTAGAGAGAGGAAACCTTTGAGGCCCGAGCTAAACTAGGTCCTCACATTCTCCTCTGCCTCACTAAGCTAATCTCCTCTATGCTAAACTAAGCTAAGCTAGGTAAGATAGGCCCTCAAAGGTCTCCTCTCCCTAAATACTCTACGCTACTATAAACTAAGCTAAGCTAGGTCCTCAAAGGTCTCCTCTGCCTAACTACCCTTGGCTACTCTATACTAAGCTAAGCTAGTTCCTCAAAGGTCTCCTCTCCCTACCCAACTCTAGACTAAGCTAAGCTAGGCCCTCAAAGGTCTTCTCTCCCTAACTACCCTAGGCTATTCTAGACTAAGCTAAGCTAGGCCCTCAGAAGTCTCCTCTCCCTTACTACCATAGGCTACTCTAGACTAAGCTAAGCTAGGTGCTCAAGGTCTCCTCTGCCTCTTAAGCTAATCCACTCTAGGCTAAACTAAGCTAAGCTAGGTCCTCAAAGGTTTCCTCTCCCTAAATAACTGAGGCTATTCTAGACAAAGCTAAGCTAGGTCCTCAAAGGTCTTCTCTCCCTAACTACCCTCAGCTACTCTAGACTAAGCTAAGCTAGGTCCTCGGGTCTCCTTTCCCTAACTACCATATAGGCTACTCTAGACTAAGCTAAGCTAGGTCCTCAAAGGTCTCCTCTCCCTAACTACCCTAGGCTACTCTAGATTAAGCTACCTTAGGCCCTCAAAGGTCTCCTCTCCCTAACTACCCTTGGCTACTCTATACTAAGCTATGTTAGGCCCTCAAAGGTCTCCTCTCCCTAACTACCCTAGGCTACTCTAGACTAAGCTAAACTAGGCCCTCAAAGGTCTTCTCTCCCTAACTACCCTAGGCTACTCTAGACTAAGCTATGTTAGGCCCTCAAAGGTCTCCTTTCCCTAACTACCCTAGGCTACTCTAGACTAAGCTAAGCTAGGCCCTCAAAGGTCTTCTCTCCCTAACTACCCTAGGCTATTCTAGACTAAGCTAAGCTAGGCCCTCAAAGGTCTTCTCTCCCTAACTACCCTAGGCTACTCTAGACTAAGCTAAGCTAAGTCCTCAAAGGTTTCCTCTACCTAAACCCTAGGCTACTCTAGACTAAGTTAAGCTAGGTCCTGAAAGATCTCCTCTGGCTCACTAAGATAATCTACTCTATGCTACCATAAGCTCAGCAAGGTCCTCAAAGGTCTCCTCTCCCTAACTACCCTTGGCTACTCTAGACTATGCTAAGCTAGTTCCTCAAAGGTCTCCTCTCCCTAACTACCCTTGGCTACTCTATACTAAGCTATGTTAGGCCCTCAAAGGTCTCCTCTCCCTAACTACCCTAGGCTACTCTAGACTAAGCTAAGCTAGGCCCTCAAAGGTCTTCTCTCCCTAACTACCCTAGGCTACTGTAAACTAAGCCAAGCTAGGTCCTCAAAGGTCTTCTCTCCTTAACTACCCTAGGCTACTCTAGACTAAGCTAAGCTCGGTTCTCAAATGTCTCCTCTCTGTAACTACCCTAGGCTCCTATAGGCTAAACCAAGCTAGGTCCTTAGAGGTCTTCTCTCCCTAACTACCCTAGGCTATTCTAGACTAAGCTAAGCTAGGTCCTCAAAGGTCTCCTATCCCTAACTACCCTCGGCTACTCTATACTAAGCTACGTTAGGCCCTCAAAGGTCTCCTCTCCCTAACTACCCTCGGCTACTCTAGACTAAGCTAAGCTAGGCCCTCAAAGGTCTTCTCTCCCTAACTACCCTAGGCTATTCTAGACTAAGCTAAGATAGGTCCTCAAAGGTCTCCTCTCCCTAACTACCCTCGGCTACTCTAGACTAAGCTAAGCTAGGCCCTCAAAGGTCTCCTCTCCCTAACTACCCTAGGCTAGTGTAGACTAAGCTAAGCTAGGTCCTCAAAGGTCTCCTATGCCTCACGAATTTAATCTACTCTAGGCTAAACTAAGCCAAGCTAGGTCCTTAGAGGTCTCCTCTCCCTAACTACCCTAGGCTACTCTAGACTAAGCTAAGCTAGGTCCTCAAAGGTTTCCTCTACCTAAACCCTAGGCTACTCTAGACTAAGTTAAGCTAGGTCCTGAAAGATCTCCTCTGGCTCACTAAGCTAATCTACTCTATGCTACCATAAGCTCAGCAAGGTCCTCAAAGGTCTCCTCTCCCTAACTACCCTTGGCTACTCTAGACTATGCTAAGCTAGTTCCTCAAAGGTCTCCTCTCCCTAACTACCCTTGGCTACTCTATACTAAGCTATGTTAGGCCCTCAAAGGTCTCCTCTCCCTAACTACCCTAGGCTAGTGTAGACTAAGCTAAGCTAGGTCCTCAAAGGTCTCCTATGCCTCACGAATTTAATCTACTCTAGGCTAAACTAAGCCAAGCTAGGTCCTTAGAGGTCTCCTCTCCCTAACTACCCTAGGCTACTCTAGACTAAGCTAAGCTAGGTCCTCAAAGGTTTCCTCTACCTAAACCCGAGGCTACTCTAGACTAAGTTAAGCTAGGTCCTGAAAGATCTCCTCTGGCTCACTAAGCTAATCTACTCTATGCTACCATAAGCTCAGCAAGGTCCTCAAAGGTCTCCTCTCCCTAACTACCCTTGGCTACTCTAGACTATGCTAAGCTAGTTCCTCAAAGGTCTCCTCTCCCTAACTACCCTTGGCTACTCTAGACTAAGCTAAGCTAGGCCCTCAAAGGTCTTCTCTCCCTAACTACCCTAGGCTACTCTAGACTAAGCTAAGCTAGGCCCTCAAAGGTCTTCTCTCCCTAACTACCCTAGGCTACTCTAGACTAAGCTAAGCTAGGCCCTCAAAGGTCTCCTCTCCCTAACTACCCTAGGCTACTCTAGACTAAGCTAAGCTAGGCCCTCAAAGGTCTTCTCTCCCTAACTACCCTAGGCTACTCTAGACTAAGCTAAGCTAGGCCCTCAAAGGTCTTCTCTCCCTAACTACCCTAGGCTATTCTAGACTAAGCTAAGCTAGGTCCTCACAGGTCTCCTGTCCCTAACTACCCTAGGCTATTCTCGACTAAGCTATGTTAGGCCCTCAAAGGTCTCCTCTCCCTAACTACCCTAGGCTAGTGTAGACTAAGCTAAGCTAGGTCCTCAAAGGTCTCCTATGCCTCACGAATTTAATCTACTCTAGGCTAAACTAAGCCAAGCTAGGTCCTTAGAGGTCTCCTCTCCCTAACTACCCTAGGCTACTCTAGACTAAGCTAAGCTAGGTCCTCAAAGGTTTCCTCTACCTAAACCCTAGGCTACTCTAGACTAAGTTAAGCTAGGTCCTGAAAGATCTCCTCTGGCTCACTAAGCTAATCTACTCTATGCTACCATAAGCTCAGCAAGGTCCTCAAAGGTCTCCTCTCCCTAACTACCCTTGGCTACTCTAGACTATGCTAAGCTAGTTCCTCAAAGGTCTCCTCTCCCTAACTACCCTTGGCTACTCTATACTAAGCTATGTTAGGCCCTCAAAGGTCTCCTCTCCCTAACTACCCTAGGCTAGTGTAGACTAAGCTAAGCTAGGTCCTCAAAGGTCTCCTATGCCTCACGAATTTAATCTACTCTAGGCTAAACTAAGCCAAGCTAGGTCCTTAGAGGTCTCCTCTCCCTAACTACCCTAGGCTACTCTAGACTAAGCTAAGCTAGGTCCTCAAAAGTTTCCTCTACCTAAACCCTAGGCTACTCTAGACTAAGTTAAGCTAGGTCCTGAAAGATCTCCTCTGGCTCACTAAGCTAATCTACTCTATGCTACCATAAGCTCAGCAAGGTCCTCAAAGGTCTCCTCTCCCTAACTACCCTTGGCTACTCTAGACTATGCTAAGCTAGTTCCTCAAAGGTCTCCTCTCCCTAACTACCCTTGGCTACTCTATACTAAGCTATGTTAGGCCCTCAAAGGTCTCCTCTCCCTAACTACCCTAGGCTACTCTAGACTAAGCTAAGCTAGGCCCTCAAAGGTCTTCTCTCCCTAACTACCCTAGGCTACTGTAAACTAAGCCAAGCTAGGTCCTCAAAGGTCTTCTCTCCTTAACTACCCTAGGCTACTCTAGACTAAGCTAAGCTCGGTTCTCAAATGTCTCCTCTCTGTAACTACCCTAGGCTCCTATAGGCTAAACCAAGCTAGGTCCTTAGAGGTCTTCTCTCCCTAACTACCCTAGGCTATTCTAGACTAAGCTAAGCTAGGTCCTCAAAGGTCTCCTCTCCCTAACTACCCTCGGCTACTCTATACTAAGCTACGTTAGGCCCTCAAAGGTCTCCTCTCCCTAACTACCCTCGGCTACTCTAGACTAAGCTAAGCTAGGCCCTCAAAGGTCTTCTCTCCCTAACTACCCTAGGCTATTCTAGACTAAGCTAAGCTAGGTCCTCACAGGTCTCCTGTCCCTAACTACCCTAGGCTATTCTCGACTAAGCTATGTTAGGCCCTCAAAGGTCTC
The DNA here is from genome assembly GCA_026230045.1 of Corynorhinus townsendii. Lineage (NCBI taxonomy): Eukaryota > Metazoa > Chordata > Mammalia > Chiroptera > Vespertilionidae > Corynorhinus > Corynorhinus townsendii. Next base: position 6,388,925 of record JAPDVU010000017.1, read on the forward strand.
CTCTCCCTAACTACCCTAGGCTAGTGTAGACTAAGCTAAGCTAGGTCCTCAAAGGTCTCCTATGCCTCACGAATTTAATCTACTCTAGGCTAAACTAAGCCAAGCTTGGTCCTTAGAGGTCTCCTCTCCCTAACTACCCTAGGCTACTCTAGACTAAGCTAAGCTAGGTCCTCAAAGGTTTCCTCTACCTAAACCCTACGCTACTCTAGACTAAGTTAAGCTAGGTCCTGAAAGATCTCCTCTGGCTCACTAAGCTAATCTACTCTATGCTACCATAAGCTCAGCAAGGTCCTCAAAGGTCTCCTCTCCCTAACTACCCTTGGCTACTCTAGACTATGCTAAGCTAGTTCCTCAAAGTTCTCCTCTCCCTAACTACCCTTGGCTACTCTATACTAAGCTATGTTAGGCCCTCAAAGGTCTCCTCTCCCTAACTAACCTAGGCTACTCTAGACTAAGCTAAGCTAGGCCCTCAAAGGTCTTCTCTCCCTAACTACCCTAGGCTACTGTAAACTAAGCCAAGCTAGGTCCTCAAAGGTCTTCTCTCCTTAACTACCCTAGGCTACTCTAGACTAAGCTAAGCTCGGTTCTCAAATGTCTCCTCTCTGTAACTACCCTAGGCTCCTATAGGCTAAACCAAGCTAGGTCCTTAGAGGTCTCCTCTCCCTAACTACCCTAGGCTACTCTAGACTAAGCTAAGCTAGGCCCTCAAAGGTCTTCTCTCCCTAACTACCCTAGGCTACTGTAAACTAAGCCAAGCTAGGTCCTCAAAGGTCTTCTCTCCTTAACTACCCTAGGCTACTCTAGACTAAGCTAAGCTCGGTTCTCAAATGTCTCCTCTCTGTAACTACCCTAGGCTCCTATAGGCTAAACCAAGCTAGGTCCTTAGAGGTCTTCTCTCCCTAACTACCCTAGGCTATTCTAGACTAAGCTAAGCTAGGTCCTCAAAGGTCTCCTCTCCCTAACTACCCTCGGCTACTCTATACTAAGCTACTTTAGGCCCTCAAAGGTCTTCTCTCCCTAACTACCCTCGGCTACTCTAGACTAAGCTAAGCTAGGCCCTCAAAGGTCTTCTCTCCCTAACTACCCTAGGCTATTCTAGACTAAGCTAAGCTAGGTCCTCAAAGGTCTCCTCTCCCTAACTACCCTCGGCTACTCTAGACTAAGCTAAGCTAGGCCCTCAAAGGTCTTCTCTCCCTAACTACCCTAGGCTACTCTAGACTAAGCTAAGCTAGGCCCTCAAAGGTCTTCTCTCCCTAACTACCCTAGGGTATTCTAGACTAAGCTAAGCTAGGTCCTCACAGGTCTCCTGTCCCTAACTACCCTAGGCTATTCTCGACTAAGCTATGTTAGGCCCTCAAAGGTCTCCTCTCCCTAACTACCCTAGGCTAGTGTAGACTAAGCTAAGCTAGGTCCTCAAAGGTCTCCTATGCCTCACGAATTTAATCTACTCTAGGCTAAACTAAGCCAAGCTAGGTCCTTAGAGGTCTCCTCTCCCTAACTACCCTAGGCTACTCTAGACTAAGCTAAGCTAGGTCCTCAAAGGTTTCCTCTACCTAAACCCTAGGCTACTCTAGACTAAGTTAAGCTAGGTCCTGAAAGATCTCCTCTGGCTCACTAAGCTAATCTACTCTATGCTACCATAAGCTCAGCAAGGTCCTCAAAGGTCTCCTCTCCCTAACTACCCTTGGCTACTCTAGACTATGCTAAGCTAGTTCCTCAAAGGTCTCCTCTCCCTAACTACCCTTGGCTACTCTATACTAAGCTATGTTAGGCCCTCAAAGGTCTCCTCTCCCTAACTACCCTAGGCTACTCTAGACTAAGCTAAGCTAGGCCCTCAAAGGTCTTCTCTCCCTAACTACCCTAGGCTACTGTAAACTAAGCCAAGCTAGGTCCTCAAAGGTCTTCTCTCCTTAACTACCCTAGGCTACTCTAGACTAAGCTAAGCTCGGTTCTCAAATGTCTCCTCTCTGTAACTACCCTAGGCTCCTATAGGCTAAACCAAGCTAGGTCCTTAGAGGTCTTCTCTCCCTAACTACCCTAGGCTATTCTAGACTAAGCTAAGCTAGGTCCTCAAAGGTCTCCTCTCCCTAACTACCCTCGGCTACTCTATACTAAGCTACGTTAGGCCCTCAAAGGTCTCCTCTCCCTAACTACCCGAGGCTACTCTAGACTAAGCTAAGCTAGGCCCTCAAAGGTCTTCTCTCCCTAACTACCCTAGGCTACTGTAAACTAAGCCAAGCTAGGTCCTCAAAGGTCTTCTCTCCTTAACTACCCTAGGCTACTCTAGACTAAGCTAAGCTCGGTTCTCAAATGTCTCCTCTCTGTAACTACCCTAGGCTCCTATAGGCTAAACCAAGCTAGGTCCTTAGAGGTCTTCTCTCCCTAACTACCCTAGGCTATTCTAGACTAAGCTAAGCTAGGTCCTCAAAGGTCTCCTCTCCCTAACTACCCTCGGCTACTCTATACTAAGCTACGTTAGGCCCTCAAAGGTCTCCTCTCCCTAACTACCCTCGGCTACTCTAGACTAAGCTAAGCTAGGCCCTCAAAGGTCTTCTCTCCCTAACTACCCTAGGCTATTCTAGACTAAGCTAAGCTAGGTCCTCACAGGTCTCCTGTCCCTAACTACCCTAGGCTATTCTCGACTAAGCTATGTTAGGCCCTCAAAGGTCTCCTCTCCCTAACTACCCTAGGCTAGTGTAGACTAAGCTAAGCTAGGTCCTCAAAGGTCTCCTATGCCTCACGAATTTAATCTACTCTAGGCTAAACTAAGCCAAGCTTGGTCCTTAGAGGTCTCCTCTCCCTAACTACCCTAGGCTACTCTAGACTAAGCTAAGCTAGGTCCTCAAAGGTTTCCTCTACCTAAACCCTACGCTACTCTAGACTAAGTTAAGCTAGGTCCTGAAAGATCTCCTCTGGCTCACTAAGCTAATCTACTCTATGCTACCATAAGCTCAGCAAGGTCCTCAAAGGTCTCCTCTCCCTAACTACCCTTGGCTACTCTAGACTATGCTAAGCTAGTTCCTCAAAGTTCTCCTCTCCCTAACTACCCTTGGCTACTCTATACTAAGCTATGTTAGGCCCTCAAAGGTCTCCTCTCCCTAACTAACCTAGGCTACTCTAGACTAAGCTAAGCTAGGCCCTCAAAGGTCTTCTCTCCCTAACTACCCTAGGCTACTGTAAACTAAGCCAAGCTAGGTCCTCAAAGGTCTTCTCTCCTTAACTACCCTAGGCTACTCTAGACTAAGCTAAGCTCGGTTCTCAAATGTCTCCTCTCTGTAACTACCCTAGGCTCCTATAGGCTAAACCAAGCTAGGTCCTTAGAGGTCTCCTCTCCCTAACTACCCTAGGCTACTCTAGACTAAGCTAAGCTAGGCCCTCAAAGGTCTTCTCTCCCTAACTACCCTAGGCTACTGTAAACTAAGCCAAGCTAGGTCCTCAAAGGTCTTCTCTCCTTAACTACCCTAGGCTACTCTAGACTAAGCTAAGCTCGGTTCTCAAATGTCTCCTCTCTGTAACTACCCTAGGCTCCTATAGGCTAAACCAAGCTAGGTCCTTAGAGGTCTTCTCTCCCTAACTACCCTAGGCTATTCTAGACTAAGCTAAGCTAGGTCCTCAAAGGTCTCCTCTCCCTAACTACCCTCGGCTACTCTATACTAAGCTACTTTAGGCCCTCAAAGGTCTTCTCTCCCTAACTACCCTCGGCTACTCTAGACTAAGCTAAGCTAGGCCCTCAAAGGTCTTCTCTCCCTAACTACCCTAGGCTATTCTAGACTAAGCTAAGCTAGGTCCTCAAAGGTCTCCTCTCCCTAACTACCCTCGGCTACTCTAGACTAAGCTAAGCTAGGCCCTCAAAGGTCTTCTCTCCCTAACTACCCTAGGCTACTCTAGACTAAGCTAAGCTAGGCCCTCAAAGGTCTTCTCTCCCTAACTACCCTAGGGTATTCTAGACTAAGCTAAGCTAGGTCCTCACAGGTCTCCTGTCCCTAACTACCCTAGGCTATTCTCGACTAAGCTATGTTAGGCCCTCAAAGGTCTCCTCTCCCTAACTACCCTAGGCTAGTGTAGACTAAGCTAAGCTAGGTCCTCAAAGGTCTCCTATGCCTCACGAATTTAATCTACTCTAGGCTAAACTAAGCCAAGCTAGGTCCTTAGAGGTCTCCTCTCCCTAACTACCCTAGGCTACTCTAGACTAAGCTAAGCTAGGTCCTCAAAGGTTTCCTCTACCTAAACCCTAGGCTACTCTAGACTAAGTTAAGCTAGGTCCTGAAAGATCTCCTCTGGCTCACTAAGCTAATCTACTCTATGCTACCATAAGCTCAGCAAGGTCCTCAAAGGTCTCCTCTCCCTAACTACCCTTGGCTACTCTAGACTATGCTAAGCTAGTTCCTCAAAGGTCTCCTCTCCCTAACTACCCTTGGCTACTCTATACTAAGCTATGTTAGGCCCTCAAAGGTCTCCTCTCCCTAACTACCCTAGGCTACTCTAGACTAAGCTAAGCTAGGCCCTCAAAGGTCTTCTCTCCCTAACTACCCTAGGCTACTGTAAACTAAGCCAAGCTAGGTCCTCAAAGGTCTTCTCTCCTTAACTACCCTAGGCTACTCTAGACTAAGCTAAGCTCGGTTCTCAAATGTCTCCTCTCTGTAACTACCCTAGGCTCCTATAGGCTAAACCAAGCTAGGTCCTTAGAGGTCTTCTCTCCCTAACTACCCTAGGCTATTCTAGACTAAGCTAAGCTAGGTCCTCAAAGGTCTCCTCTCCCTAACTACCCTCGGCTACTCTATACTAAGCTACGTTAGGCCCTCAAAGGTCTCCTCTCCCTAACTACCCGAGGCTACTCTAGACTAAGCTAAGCTAGGCCCTCAAAGGTCTTCTCTCCCTAACTACCCTAGGCTACTGTAAACTAAGCCAAGCTAGGTCCTCAAAGGTCTTCTCTCCTTAACTACCCTAGGCTACTCTAGACTAAGCTAAGCTCGGTTCTCAAATGTCTCCTCTCTGTAACTACCCTAGGCTCCTATAGGCTAAACCAAGCTAGGTCCTTAGAGGTCTTCTCTCCCTAACTACCCTAGGCTATTCTAGACTAAGCTAAGCTAGGTCCTCAAAGGTCTCCTCTCCCTAACTACCCTCGGCTACTCTATACTAAGCTACGTTAGGCCCTCAAAGGTCTCCTCTCCCTAACTACCCTCGGCTACTCTAGACTAAGCTAAGCTAGGCCCTCAAAGGTCTTCTCTCCCTAACTACCCTAGGCTATTCTAGACTAAGCTAAGCTAGGTCCTCACAGGTCTCCTGTCCCTAACTACCCTAGGCTATTCTCGACTAAGCTATGTTAGGCCCTCAAAGGTCTCCTCTCCCTAACTACCCTAGGCTAGTGTAGACTAAGCTAAGCTAGGTCCTCAAAGGTCTCCTATGCCTCACGAATTTAATCTACTCTAGGCTAAACTAAGCCAAGCTTGGTCCTTAGAGGTCTCCTCTCCCTAACTACCCTAGGCTACTCTAGACTAAGCTAAGCTAGGTCCTCAAAGGTTTCCTCTACCTAAACCCTACGCTACTCTAGACTAAGTTAAGCTAGGTCCTGAAAGATCTCCTCTGGCTCACTAAGCTAATCTACTCTATGCTACCATAAGCTCAGCAAGGTCCTCAAAGGTCTCCTCTCCCTAACTACCCTTGGCTACTCTAGACTATGCTAAGCTAGTTCCTCAAAGTTCTCCTCTCCCTAACTACCCTTGGCTACTCTATACTAAGCTATGTTAGGCCCTCAAAGGTCTCCTCTCCCTAACTAACCTAGGCTACTCTAGACTAAGCTAAGCTAGGCCCTCAAAGGTCTTCTCTCCCTAACTACCCTAGGCTACTGTAAACTAAGCCAAGCTAGGTCCTCAAAGGTCTTCTCTCCTTAACTACCCTAGGCTACTCTAGACTAAGCTAAGCTCGGTTCTCAAATGTCTCCTCTCTGTAACTACCCTAGGCTCCTATAGGCTAAACCAAGCTAGGTCCTTAGAGGTCTTCTCTCCCTAACTACCCTAGGCTATTCTAGACTAAGCTAAGCTAGGTCCTCAAAGGTCTCCTCTCCCTAACTACCCTCGGCTACTCTATACTAAGCTACGTTAGGCCCTCAAAGGTCTCCTCTCCCTAACTACCCTCGGCTACTCTAGACTAAGCTAAGCTAGGCCCTCAAAGGTCTCCTCTCCTTAACTACCCTCGGCTACTCTATACTAAGCTACGTTAGGCCCTCAAAGGTCTCCTCTCCCTAACTACCCTCGGCTACTCTAGACTAAGCTAAGCTAGGCCCTCAAAGGTCTCCTCTCCCTAACTACCCTAGACTACTCTAGACTAAGCTAAGCTAGGCCCTCAAAGGTCTTCTCTCCCTAACTACCCTAGGCTACTGTAAACTAAGCCAAGCTAGGCCCTCAAAGGTCTTCTCTCCCTAACTACCCTAGGCTATTCTAGACTAAGCTAAGCTAGGTCCTCAAAGGTCTCCTCTCCCTAACTACCCTCGGCTACTCTAGACTAAGCTAAGCTAGGCCCTCAAAGGTCTTCTCTCCCTAACTACCCTAGGCTACTCTAGACTAAGCTAAGCTAGGCCCTCAAAGGTCTTCTCTCCCTAACTACCCTAGGCTATTCTAGACTAAGCTAAGCTAGGTCCTCACAGGTCTCCTGTCCCTAACTACCCTAGGCTATTCTCGACTAAGCTATGTTAGGCCCTCAAAGGTCTCCTCTCCCTAACTACCCTAGGCTAGTGTAGACTAAGCTAAGCTAGGTCCTCAAAGGTCTCCTATGCCTCACGAATTTAATCTACTCTAGGCTAAACTAAGCCAAGCTAGGTCCTTAGAGGTCTCCTCTCCCTAACTACCCTAGGCTACTCTAGACTAAGCTAAGCTAGGTCCTCAAAGGTTTCCTCTACCTAAACCCTACGCTACTCTAGACTAAGTTAAGCTAGGTCCTGAAAGATCTCCTCTGGCTCACTAAGCTAATCTACTCTATGCTACCATAAGCTCAGCAAGGTCCTCATAGGTCTCCTCTCCCTAACTACCCTTGGCTACCCTAGACTATGCTAAGCTAGTTCCTCAAAGGTCTCCTCTCCCTAACTACCCTTGGCTACTCTATACTAAGCTATGTTAGGCCCTCAAAGGTCTCCTCTCCCTAACTAACCTAGGCAACTCTAGACTAAGCTAAGCTAGGCCCTCAAAGGTCTTCTCTCCCTAACTACCCTAGGCTACTGTAAACTAAGCCAAGCTAGGTCCTCAAAGGTCTTCTCTCCTTAACTACCCTAGGCTACTCTAGACTAAGCTAAGCTCGGTTCTCAAATGTCTCCTCTCTGTAACTACCCTAGGCTCCTATAGGCTAAACCAAGCTAGGTCCTTAGAGGTCTTCTCTCCCTAACTACCCTAGGCTATTCTAGACTAAGCTAAGCTAGGTCCTCAAAGGTCTCCTCTCCCTAACTACCCTCGGCTACTCTATACTAAGCTACGTTAGGCCCTCAAAGGTCTCCTCTCCCTAACTACCCTCGGCTACTCTAGACTAAGCTAAGCTAGGCCCTCAAAGGTCTCCTCTCCCTAACTACCCTCGGCTACTCTATACTAAGCTACGTTAGGCCCTCAAAGGTCTCCTCTCCCTAACTACCCTCGGCTACTCTAGACTAAGCTAAGCTAGGCCCTCAAAGGTCTCCTCTCCCTAACTACCCTAGACTACTCTAGACTAAGCTAAGCTAGGCCCTCAAAGGTCTTCTCTCCCTAACTACCCTAGGCTACTGTAAACTAAGCCAAGCTAGGCCCTCAAAGGTCTTCTCTCCCTAACTACCCTAGGCTATTCTAGACTAAGCTAAGCTAGGTCCTCAAAGGTCTCCTCTCCCTAACTACCCTTGGCTACTCTAGACTATGCTAAGCTAGTTCCTCAAAGGTCTCCTCTCCCTAACTACCCTTGGCTACTCTATACTAAGCTATGTTAGGCCCTCAAAGGTCTCCTCTCCCTAACTACCCTAGGCTACTCTAGACTAAGCTAAGCTAGGCCCTCAAAGGTCTTCTCTCCCTAACTACCCTAGGCTACTGTAAACTAAGCCAAGCTAGGTCCTCAAAGGTCTTCTCTCCTTAACTACCCTAGGCTACTCTAGACTAAGCTAAGCTCGGTTCTCAAATGTCTCCTCTCTGTAACTACCCTAGGCTCCTATAGGCTAAACCAAGCTAGGTCCTTAGAGGTCTTCTCTCCCTAACTACCCTAGGCTATTCTAGACTAAGCTAAGCTAGGTCCTCAAAGGTCTCCTATCCCTAACTACCCTCGGCTACTCTATACTAAGCTACGTTAGGCCCTCAAAGGTCTCCTCTCCCTAACTACCCTCGGCTACTCTAGACTAAGCTAAGCTAGGCCCTCAAAGGTCTTCTCTCCCTAACTACCCTAGGCTATTCTAGACTAAGCTAAGCTAGGTCCTCAAAGGTCTCCTCTCCCTAACTACTCTCGGCTACTCTAGACTAAGCTAAGCTAGGCCCTCAAAGGTCTCCTCTCCCTAACTACCCTAGGCTAGTGTAGACTAAGCTAAGCTAGGTCCTCAAAGGTCTCCTATGCCTCACGAATTTAATCTACTCTAGGCTAAACTAAGCCAAGCTAGGTCCTTAGAGGTCTCCTCTCCCTAACTACCCTAGGCTACTCTAGACTAAGCTAAGCTAGGTCCTCAAAGGTTTCCTCTACCTAAACCCTAGGCTACTCTAGACTAAGTTAAGCTAGGTCCTGAAAGATCTCCTCTGGCTCACTAGGCTAATCTACTCTATGCTACCATAAGCTCAGCAAGGTCCTCAAAGGTCTCCTCTCCCTAACTACCCTTGGCTACTCTAGACTATGCTAAGCTAGTTCCTCATAGGTCTCCTCTCCCTAACTACCCTTGGCTACTCTATACTAAGCTATGTTAGGCCCTCAAAGGTCTCCTCTCCCTAACTACCCTAGGCTACTCTAGACTAAGCTAAGCTAGGCCCTCAAAGGTCTTCTCTCCCTAACTACCCTAGGCTACTCTAGACTAAGCTAAGCTAGGCCCTCAAAGGTCTTCTCTCCCTAACTACCCTAGGCTATTCTAGACTAAGCTAAGCTAGGTCCTCACAGGTCTCCTGTCCCTAACTACCCTAGGCTATTCTCGACTAAGCTATGTTAGGCCCTCAAAGGTCTCCTCTCCCTAACTACCCTAGGCTAGTGTAGACTAAGCTAAGCTAGGTCCTCAAAGGTCTCCTATGCCTCACGAATTTAATCTACTCTAGGCTAAACTAAGCCAAGCTAGGTCCTTAGAGGTCTCCTCTCCCTAACTACCCTAGGCTACTCTAGACTAAGCTAAGCTAGGTCCTCAAAGGTTTCCTCTACCTAAACCCTAGGCTACTCTAGACTAAGTTAAGCTAGGTCCTGAAAGATCTCCTCTGGCTCACTAAGCTAATCTACTCTATGCTACCATAAGCTCAGCAAGGTCCTCAAAGGTCTCCTCTCCCTAACTACCCTTGGCTACTCTAGACTATGCTAAGCTAGTTCCTCAAAGGTCTCCTCTCCCTAACTACCCTTGGCTACTCTATACTAAGCTATGTTAGGCCCTCAAATGTCTCCTCTCCCTAACTACCCTAGGCTAGTGTAGACTAAGCTAAGCTAGGTCCTCAAAGGTCTCCTATGCCTCACGAATTTAATCTACTCTAGGCTAAACTAAGCCAAGCTAGGTCCTTAGAGGTCTCCTCTCCCTAACTACCCTAGGCTACTCTAGACTAAGCTAAGCTAGGTCCTCAAAAGTTTCCTCTACCTAAACCCTAGGCTACTCTAGACTAAGTTAAGCTAGGTCCTGAAAGATCTCCTCTGGCTCACTAAGCTAATCTACTCTATGCTACCATAAGCTCAGCAAGGTCCTCAAAGGTCTCCTCTCCCTAACTACCCTTGGCTACTCTAGACTATGCTAAGCTAGTTCCTCAAAGGTCTCCTCTCCCTAACTACCCTTGGCTACTCTATACTAAGCTATGTTAGGCCCTCAAAGGTCTCCTCTCCCTAACTACCCTAGGCTACTCTAGACTAAGCTAAGCTAGGCCCTCAAAGGTCTTCTCTCCCTAACTACCCTAGGCTACTGTAAACTAAGCCAAGCTAGGTCCTCAAAGGTCTTCTCTCCTTAACTACCCTAGGCTACTCTAGACTAAGCTAAGCTCGGTTCTCAAATGTCTCCTCTCTGTAACTACCCTAGGCTCCTATAGGCTAAACCAAGCTAGGTCCTTAGAGGTCTTCTCTCCCTAACTACCCTAGGCTATTCTAGACTAAGCTAAGCTAGGTCCTCAAAGGTCTCCTCTCCCTAACTACCCTCGGCTACTCTATACTAAGCTACGTTAGGCCCTCAAAGGTCTTCTCTCCCTAACTACCCTCGGCTACTCTAGACTAAGCTAAGCTAGGCCCTCAAAGGTCTTCTCTCCCTAACTATCCTAGGCTATTCTAGACTAAGCTAAGCTAGGTCCTCAAAGGTCTCCTCTCCCTAACTACCCTCGGCTACTCTAGACTAAGCTAAGCTAGGCCCTCAAAGGTCTTCTCTCCCTAACTACCCTAGGCTACTCTAGACTAAGCTAAGCTAGGCCCTCAAAGGTCTTCTCTCCCTAACTACCCTAGGGTATTCTAGACTAAGCTAAGCTAGGTCCTCACAGGTCTCCTGTCCCTAACTACCCTAGGCTATTCTCGACTAAGCTATGTTAGGCCCTCAAAGGTCTCCTCTCCCTAACTAACCTAGGCTAGTGTAGACTAAGCTAAGCTAGGTCCTCAAAGGTCTGCTATGCCTCACGAATTTAATCTACTCTAGGCTAAACTAAGCCAAGCTAGGTCCTTAGAGGTCTCCTCTCCCTAACTACCCTAGGCTACTCTAGACTAAGCTAAGCTAGGTCCTCAAAGGTTTCCTCTACCTAAACCCTACGCTACTCTAGACTAAGTTAAGCTAGGTCCTGAAAGATCTCCTCTGGCTCACTAAGCTAATCTACTCTATGCTACCATAAGCTCAGCAAGGTCCTCAAAGGTCTCCTCTCCCTAACTACCCTTGGCTACTCTAGACTATGCTAAGCTAGTTCCTCAAAGGTCTCCTCTCCCTAACTACCCTTGGCTACTCTATACTAAGCTATGTTAGGCCCTCAAAGGTCTCCTCTCCCTAACTACCCTAGGCTACTCTAGACTAAGCTAAGCTAGGCCCTCAAAGGTCTTCTCTCCCTAACTACCCTAGGCTACTGTAAACTAAGCCAAGCTAGGTCCTCAAAGGTCTTCTCTCCTTAACTACCCTAGGCTACTCTAGACTAAGCTAAGCTCGGTTCTCAAATGTCTCCTCTCTGTAACTACCCTAGGCTCCTATAGGCTAAACCAAGCTAGGTCCTTAGAGGTCTTCTCTCCCTAACTACCCTAGGCTATTCTAGACTAAGCTAAGCTAGGTCCTCAAAGGTCTCCTCTCCCTAACTACCCTCGGCTACTCTATACTAAGCTACGTTAGGCCCTCAAAGGTCTCCTCTCCCTAACTACCCTAGGCTACTCTAGACTAAGCTAAGCTAGGCCCTCAAAGGTCTTCTCTCCCTAACTACCCTAGGCTACTGTAAACTAAGCCAAGCTAGGTCCTCAAAGGTCTTCTCTCCTTAACTACCCTAGGCTACTCTAGACTAAGCTAAGCTCGGTTCTCAAATGTCTCCTCTCTGTAACTACCCTAGGCTCCTATAGGCTAAACCAAGCTAGGTCCTTAGAGGTCTTCTCTCCCTAACTACCCTAGGCTATTCTAGACTAAGCTAAGCTAGGTCCTCAAAGGTCTCCTCTCCGTAACTACCCTCGGCTACTCTATACTAAGCTACGTTAGGCCCTCAAAGGTCTCCTCTCCCTAACTACCCTCGGCTACTCTAGACTAAGCTAAGCTAGGCCCTCAAAGGTCTTCTCTCCCTAACTACCCTAGGCTATTCTAGACTAAGCTAAGCTAGGTCCTCACAGGTCTCCTGTCCCTAACTACCCTAGGCTATTCTCGACTAAGCTATGTTAGGCCCTCAAAGGTCTCCTCTCCCTAACTACCCTAGGCTAGTGTAGACTAAGCTAAGCTAGGTCCTCAAAGGTCTCCTATGCCTCACGAATTTAATCTACTCTAGGCTAAACTAAGCCAAGCTTGGTCCTTAGAGGTCTCCTCTCCCTAACTACCCTAGGCTACTCTAGACTAAGCTAAGCTAGGTCCTCAAAGGTTTCCTCTACCTAAACCCTACGCTACTCTAGACTAAGTTAAGCTAGGTCCTGAAAGATCTCCTCTGGCTCACTAAGCTAATCTACTCTATGCTACCATAAGCTCAGCAAGGTCCTCAAAGGTCTCCTCTCCCTAACTACCCTTGGCTACTCTAGACTATGCCAAGCTAGTTCCTCAAAGGTCTCCTCTCCCTAACTACCCTTGGCTACTCTAGACTAAGCTATGTTAGGCCCTCAAAGGTCTCCTCTCCCTAACTAACCTAGGCTACTCTAGACTAAGCTAAGCTGGGCCCTCAAAGGTCTTCTCTCCCTAACTACCCTAGGCTACTGTAAACTAAGCCAAGCTAGGTCCTCAAAGGTCTTCTCTCCTTAACTACCCTAGGCTACTCTAGACTAAGCTAAGCTCGGTTCTCAAATGTCTCCTCTCTGTAACTACCCTAGGCTCTTATAGGCTAAACCAAGCTAGGTCCTTAGAGGTCTTCTCTCCCTAACTACCCTAGGCTATTCTAGACTAAGCTAAGCTAGGTCCTCAAAGGTCTCCTCTCCCTAACTACCCTCGGCTACTCTATACTAAGCTACGTTAGGCCCTCAAAGGTCTCCTCTCCCTAACTACCCTCGGCTACTCTAGACTAAGCTAAGCTAGGCCCTCAAAGGTCTCCTCTCCCTAACTACCCTCGGCTACTCTATACTAAGCTACGTTAGGCCCTCAAAGGTCTCCTCTCCCTAACTACCCTCGGCTACTCTAGACTAAGCTAAGCTAGGCCCTCAAAGGTCTCCTCTCCCTAACTACCCTAGACTACTCTAGACTAAGCTAAGCTAGGCCCTCAAAGGTCTTCTCTCCCTAACTACCCTAGGCTACTGTAAACTAAGCCAAGCTAGGCCCTCAAAGGTCTTCTCTCCCTAACTACCCTAGGCTATTCTAGACTAAGCTAAGCTAGGTCCTCAAAGGTCTCCTCACCCTAACTACCCTCGGCTACTCTAGACTAAGCTAAGCTAGGCCCTCAAAGGTCTTCTCTCCCTAACTACCCTAGGCTACTCTAGACTAAGCTAAGCTAGGCCCTCAAAGGTCTTCTCTCCCTAACTACCCTAGGCTATTCTAGACTAAGCTAAGCTAGGTCCTCACAGGTCTCCTGTCCCTAACTACCCTAGGCTATTCTCGACTAAGCTATGTTAGGCCCTCAAAGGTCTCCTCTCCCTAACTACCCTAGGCTAGTGTAGACTAAGCTAAGCTAGGTCCTCAAAGGTCTCCTATGCCTCACGAATTTAATCTACTCTAGGCTAAACTAAGCCAAGCTAGGTCCTTAGAGGTCTCCTCTCCCTAACTACCCTAGGCTACTCTAGACTAAGCTAAGCTAGGTCCTCAAAGGTTTCCTCTACCTAAACCCTACGCTACTCTAGACTAAGTTAAGCTAGGTCCTGAAAGATCTCCTCTCGCTCACTAAGCTAATCTACTCTATGCTACCATAAGCTCAGCAAGGTCCTCAAAGGTCTCCTCTCCCTAACTACCCTTGGCTACTCTAGACTATGCTAAGCTAGTTCCTCAAAGGTCTCCTCTCCCTAACTACCCTTGGCTACTCTATACTAAGCTATGTTAGGCCCTCAAAGGTCTCCTCTCCCTAACTACCCTAGGCTACTCTAGACTAAGCTAAGCTAGGCCCTCAAAGGTCTTCTCTCCCTAACTACCCTAGGCTACTGTAAACTAAGCCAAGCTAGGTCCTCAAAGGTCTTCTCTCCTTAACTACCCTAGGCTACTCTAGACTAAGCTAAGCTCGGTTCTCAAATGTCTCCTCTCTGTAACTACCCTAGGCTCCTATAGGCTAAACCAAGCTAGGTCCTTAGAGGTCTTCTCTCCCTAACTACCCTAGGCTATTCTAGACTAAGCTAAGCTAGGTCCTCAAAGGTCTCCTCTCCCTAACTACCCTCGGCTACTCTATACTAAGCTACGTTAGGCCCTCAAAGGTCTCCTCTCCCTAACTACCCTCGGCTACTCTAGACTAAGCTAAGCTAGGCCCTCAAAGGTCTCCTCTCCCTAACTACCCTCGGCTACTCTATACTAAGCTACGTTAGGCCCTCAAAGGTCTCCTCTCCCTAACTACCCTCGGCTACTCTAGACTAAGCTAAGCTAGGCCCTCAAAGGTCTCCTCTCCCTAACTACCCTAGACTACTCTAGACTAAGCTAAGCTAGGCCCTCAAAGGTCTTCTCTCCCTAACTACCCTAGGCTACTGTAAACTAAGCCAAGCTAGGCCCTCAAAGGTCTTCTCTCCCTAACTACCCTAGGCTATTCTAGACTAAGCTAAGCTAGGTCCTCAAAGGTCTCCTCTCCATAACTACCCTCGGCTACTCTAGACTAAGCTAAGCTAGGCCCTCAAAGGTCTTCTCTCCCTAACTACCCTAGGCTACTCTAGACTAAGCTAAGCTAGGCCCTCAAAGGTCTTCTCTCCCTAACTACCCTAGGCTATTCTAGACTAAGCTAAGCTAGGTCCTCACAGGTCTCCTGTCCCTAACTTCCCTAGGCTATTCTCGACTAAGCTATGTTAGGCCCTCAAAGGTCTCCTCTCCCTAACTACCCTAGGCTAGTGTAGACTAAGCTAAGCTAGGTCCTCAAAGGTCTCCTATGCCTCACGAATTTAATCTACTCTAGGCTAAACTAAGCCAAGCTAGGTCCTTAGAGGTCTCCTCTCCCTAACTACCCTAGGCTACTCTAGACTAAGCTAAGCTAGGTCCTCAAAGGTTTCCTCTACCTAAACCCTAGGCTACTCTAGACTAAGTTAAGCTAGGTCCTGAAAGATCTCCTCTGGCTCACTAAGCTAATCTACTCTATGCTACCATAAGCTCAGCAAGGTCCTCAAAGATCTCCTCTCCCTAACTACCCTTGGCTACTCTAGACTATGCTAAGCTAGTTCCTCAAAGGTCTCCTCTCCCTAACTACCCTTGGCTACTCTATACTAAGCTATGTTAGGCCCTCAAAGGTCTCCTCTCCCTAACTACCCTAGGCTACTCTAGACTAAGCTAAGCTAGGCCCTCAAAGGTCTTCTCTCCCTAACTACCCTAGGCTACTGTAAACTAAGCCAAGCTAGGTCCTCAAAGGTCTTCTCTCCTTAACTACCCTAGGCTACTCTAGACTAAGCTAAGCTCGGTTCTCAAATGTCTCCTCTCTGTAACTACCCTAGGCTCCTATAGGCTAAACCAAGCTAGGTCCTTAGAGGTCTTCTCTCCCTAACTACCCTAGGCTATTCTAGACTAAGCTAAGCTAGGTCCTCAAAGGTCTCCTCTCCGTAACTACTCTCGGCTACTCTATACTAAGCTACGTTAGGCCCTCAAAGGTCTCCTCTCCATGACTACCCTCGGCTACTCTAGACTAAGCTAAGCTAGGCCCTCAAAGGTCTTCTCTCCCTAACTACCCTAGGCTATTCTAGACTAAGCTAAGCTAGGTCCTCAAAGGTCTCCTCTCCCTAACTACCCTCGGCTACTCTAGACTAAGCTAAGCTAGGCCCTCAAAGGTCTCCTCTCCCTAACTACCGTAGGCTACTCTAGACTAAGCTAAGCTAGGCCCTCAAAGGTCTTCTCTCCCTAACTACCCTAGGCTACTGTAAACTAAGCCAAGCTAGGTCCTCAAAGGTCTTCTCTCCTTAACTACCCTAGGCTACTCTAGACTAAGCTAAGCTCGGTTCTCAAATGTCTCCTCTCTGTAACTACCCTAGGCTCCTATAGGCTAAACCAAGCTAGGTCCTTAGAGGTCTTCTCTCCCTAACTACCCTAGGCTATTCTAGACTAAGCTAAGCTAGGTCCTCAAAGGTCTCCTCTCCGTAACTACCCTCGGCTACTCTATACTAAGCTACGTTAGGCCCTCAAAGGTCTCCTCTCCCTAACTACCCTCGGCTACTCTAGACTAAGCTAAGCTAGGCCCTCAAAGGTCTTCTCTCCCTAACTACCCTAGGCTATTCTAGACTAAGCTAAGCTAGGTCCTCACAGGTCTCCTGTCCCTAACTACCCTAGGCTATTCTCGACTAAGCTATGTTAGGCCCTCAAAGGTCTCCTCTCCCTAACTACCCTAGGCTAGTGTAGACTAAGCTAAGCTAGGTCCTCAAAGGTCTCCTATGCCTCACGAATTTAATCTACTCTAGGCTAAACTAAGCCAAGCTAGGTCCTTAGAGGTCTCCTCTCCCTAACTACCCTAGGCTACTCTAGACTAAGCTAAGCTAGGTCCTCAAAGGTTTCCTCTACCTAAACCCTAGGCTACTCTAGACTAAGTTAAGCTAGGTCCTGAAAGATCTCCTCTGGCTCACTAAGCTAATCTACTTTATGCTACCATAAGCTCAGCAAGGTCCTCAAAGGTCTCCTCTCCCTAACTACCCTTTGCTACTCTAGACTATGCTAAGCTAGTTCCTCAAAGGTCTCCTCTCCCTAACTACCCTTGGCTACTCTATACTAAGCTATGTTAGGCCCTCAAAGGTCTCCTCTCCCTAACTACCCTAGGCTACTCTAGACTAAGCTAAGCTAGGCCCTCAAAGGTCTTCTCTCCCTAACTACCCTAGGCTACTGTAAACTAAGCCAAGCTAGGTCCTCAAAGGTCTTCTCTCCTTAACTACCCTAGGCTACTCTAGACTAAGCTAAGCTCGGTTCTCAAATGTCTCCTCTCTGTAACTACCCTAGGCTCCTATAGGCTAAACCAAGCTAGGTCCTTAGAGGTCTTCTCTCCCTAACTACCCTAGGCTATTCTAGACTAAGCTAAGCTAGGTCCTCAAAGGTCTCCTCTCCCTAACTACCCTCGGCTACTCTAGACTAAGCTAAGCTAGGCCCTCAAAGATCTTCTCTCCCTAACTACCCTAGGCTACTCTAGACTAAGCTAAGCTAGGCCCTCAAAGGTCTTCTCTCCCTAACTACCCTAGGGTATTCTAGACTAAGCTAAGCTAGGTCCTCACAGGTCTCCTGTCCCCACTACCCTAGGCTATTCTCGACTAAGCTATGTTAGGCCCTCAAAGGTCTCCTCTCCCTAACTACCCTAGGCTAGTGTAGACTAAGCTAAGCTAGGTCCTCAAAGGTCTCCTATGCCTCACGAATTTAATCTACTCTAGGCTAAACTAAGCCAAGCTAGGTCCTTAGAGGTCTCCTCTCCCTAACTACCCTAGGCTACTCTAGACTAAGCTAAGCTAGGTCCTCAAAGGTTTCCTCTACCTAAACCCTAGGCTACTCTAGACTAAGTTAAGCTAGGTCCTGAAAGATCTCCTCTGGCTCACTAAGCTAATCTACTCTATGCTACCATAAGCTCAGCAAGGTCCTCAAAGGTCTCCTCTCCCTAACTACCCTTGGCTACTCTAGACTATGCTAAGCTAGTTCCTCAAAGGTCTCCTCTCCCTAACTACCCTTGGCTACTCTATACTAAGCTATGTTAGGCCCTCAAAGGTCTCCTCTCCCTAACTACCCTAGGCTACTCTAGACTAAGCTAAGCTAGGCCCTCAAAGGTCTTCTCTCCCTAACTACCCTAGGCTACTGTAAACTAAGCCAAGCTAGGTCCTCAAAGGTCTTCTCTCCTTAACTACCCTAGGCTACTCTAGACTAAGCTAAGCTCGGTTCTCAAATGTCTCCTCTCTGTAACTACCCTAGGCTCCTATAGGCTAAACCAAGCTAGGTCCTTAGAGGTCTTCTCTCCCTAACTACCCTAGGCTATTCTAGACTAAGCTAAGCTAGGTCCTCAAAGGTCTCCTCTCCCTAACTACCCTCGGCTACTCTATACTAAGCTACGTTAGGCCCTCAAAGGTCTCCTCTCCCTAACTACCCTAGGCTACTCTAGACTAAGCTAAGCTAGGCCCTCAAAGGTCTTCTCTCCCTAACTACCCTAGGCTACTGTAAACTAAGCCAAGCTAGGTCCTCAAAGGTCTTCTCTCCTTAACTACCCTAGGCTACTCTAGACTAAGCTAAGCTCGGTTCTCAAATGTCTCCTCTCTGTAACTACCCTAGGCTCCTATAGGCTAAACCAAGCTAGGTCCTTAGAGGTCTTCTCTCCCTAACTACCCTAGGCTATTCTAGACTAAGCTAAGCTAGGTCCTCAAAGGTCTCCTCTCCCTAACTACCCTCGGCTACTCTATACTAAGCTACGTTAGGCCCTCAAAGGTCTCCTCTCCCTAACTACCTCGGCTACTCTAGACTAAGCTAAGCTAGGCCCTCAAAGGTCTTCTCTCCCTAACTACCCTAGGCTATTCTAGACTAAGCTAAGCTAGGTCCTCACAGGTCTCCTGTCCCTAACTACCCTAGGCTATTCTCGACTAAGCTATGTTAGGCCCTCAAAGGTCTCCTCTCCCTAACGACCCTAGGCTAGTGTAGACTAAGCTAAGCTAGGTCCTCAAAGGTCTCCTATGCCTCACGAATTTAATCTACTCTAGGCTAAACTAAGCCAAGCTAGGTCCTTAGAGGTCTCCTCTCCCTAACTACCCTAGGCTACTCTAGACTAAGCTAAGCTAGGTCCTCAAAAGTTTCCTCTACCTAAACCCTACGCTACTCTAGACTAAGTTAAGCTAGGTCCTGAAAGATCTCCTCTGGCTCACTAAGCTAATCTACTCTATGCTACCATAAGCTCAGCAAGGTCCTCAAAGGTCTCCTCTCCCTAACTACCCTTGGCTACTCTAGACTATGCTAAGCTAGTTCCTCAAAGGTCTCCTCTCCCTAACTACCCTTGGCTACTCTATACTAAGCTATGTTAGGCCCTCAAAGGTCTCCTCTCCCTAACTAACCTAGGCTACTCTAGACTAAGCTAAGCTAGGCCCTCAAAGGTCTTCTCTCCCTAACTACCCTAGGCAACTGTAAACTAAGCCAAGCTAGGTCCTCAAAGGTATTCTCTCCTTAACTACCCTAGGCTACTCTAGACTAAGCTAAGCTCGGTTCTCAAATGTCTCCTCTCTGTAACTACCCTAGGCTCCTATAGGCTAAACCAAGCTAGGTCCTTAGAGGTCTTCTCTCCCTAACTACCCTAGGCTATTCAGGCTAAGCTAAGCTAGGTCCTCAAAGGTCTCCTCTCCCTAACTACCCTCGGCTACTCTATACTAAGCTACGTTAGGCCCTCAAAGGTCTCCTCTCCCTAACTACCCTCGGCTACTCTAGACTAAGCTAAGCTAGGCCCTCAAAGGTCTCCTCTCCCTAACTACCCTCGGCTACTCTATACTAACCTACGTTAGGCCCTCAAAGGTCTCCTCTCCCTAACTACCCTCGGCTACTCTAGACTAAGCTAAGCTAGGCCCTCAAAGGTCTCCTCTCCCTAACTACCCTAGACTACTCTAGACTAAGCTAAGCTAGGCCCTCAAAGGTCTTCTCTCCCTAACTACCCTAGGCTACTGTAAACTAAGCCAAGCTAGGCCCTCAAAGGTCTTCTCTCCCTAACTACCCTAGGCTATTCTAGACTAAGCTAAGCTAGGTCCTCAAAGGTCTCCTCTCCCTAACTACCCTCGGCTACTCTAGACTAAGCTAAGCTAGGCCCTCAAAGGTCTTCTCTCCCTAACTACCCTAGGCTACTCTAGACTAAGCTAAGCTAGGCCCTCAAAGGTCTTCTCTCCCTAACTACCCTAGGCTATTCTAGACTAAGCTAAGCTAGGTCCTCACAGGTCTCCTGTCCCTAACTACCCTAGGCTATTCTCGACTAAGCTATGTTAGGCCCTCAAAGGTCTCCTCTCCCTAACTACCCTAGGCTAGTGTAGACTAAGCTAAGCTAGGTCCTCAAAAGTCTCCTATGCCTCACGAATTTAATCTACTCTAGGCTAAACTAAGCCAAGCTAGGTCCTTAGAGGTCTCCTCTCCCTAACTACCCTAGGCTACTCTAGACTAAGCTAAGCTAGGTCCTCAAAGGTTTCCTCTACCTAAACCCTAGGCTACTCTAGACTAAGTTAAGCTAGGTCCTGAAAGATCTCCTCTGGCTCACTAAGCTAATCTACTCTATGCTACCATAAGCTCAGCAAGGTCCTCAAAGATCTCCTCTCCCTAACTACCCTTGGCTACTCTAGACTATGCTAAGCTAGTTCCTCAAAGGTCTCCTCTCCCTAACTACCCTTGGCTACTCTATACTAAGCTATGTTAGGCCCTCAAAGGTCTCCTCTCCCTAACTACCCTAGGCTACTCTAGACTAAGCTAAGCTAGGCCCTCAAAGGTCTTCTCTCCCTAACTACCCTAGGCTACTGTAAACTAAGCCAAGCTAGGTCCTCAAAGGTCTTCTCTCCTTAACTACCCTAGGCTACTCTAGACTAAGCTAAGCTCGGTTCTCAAATGTCTCCTCTCTGTAACTACCCTAGGCTCCTATAGGCTAAACCAAGCTAGGTCCTTAGAGGTCTTCTCTCCCTAACTACCCTAGGCTATTCTAGACTAAGCTAAGCTAGGTCCTCAAAGGTCTCCTCTCCCTAACTACCCTCGGCTACTCTATACTAAGCTACGTTAGGCCCTCAAAGGTCTCCTCTCCCTAACTACCCTCGGCTACTCTAGACTAAGCTAAGCTAGGCCCTCAAAGGTCTTCTCTCCCTAACTACCCTAGGCTATTCTAGACTAAGCTAAGCTAGGTCCTCACAGGTCTCCTGTCCCTAACTACCCTAGGCTATTCTCGACTAAGCTATGTTAGGCCCTCAAAGGGCTCCTCTCCCTAACTACCCTAGGCTAGTGTAGACTAAGCTAAGCTAGGTCCTCAAAGGTCTCCTATGCCTCACGAATTTAATCTACTCTAGGCTAAACTAAGCCAAGCTAGGTCCTTAGAGGTCTCCTCTCCCTAACTACCCTAGGCTACTCTAGACTAAGCTAAGCTAGGTCCTCAAAGGTTTCCTCTACCTAAACCCTAGGCTACTCTAGACTAAGTTAAGCTAGGTCCTGAAAGATCTCCTCTGGCTCACTAAGCTAATCTACTCTATGCTACCATAAGCTCAGCAAGGTCCTCAAAGGTCTCCTCTCCCTAACTACACTTGGCTACTCTAGACTATGCTAAGCTAGTTCCTCAAAGGTCTCCTCTCCCTAACTACCCTTGGCTACTCTATACTAAGCTATGTTAGGCCCTCAAAGGTCTCCTCTCCCTAACTACCCTAGGCTACTCTAGACTAAGCTAAGCTAGGCCCTCAAAGGTCTTCTCTCCCTAACTACCCTAGGCTACTGTAAACTAAGCCAAGCTAGGTCCTCAAAGGTCTTCTCTCCTTAACTACCCTAGGCTACTCTAGACTAAGCTAAGCTCGGTTCTCAAATGTCTCCTCTCTGTAACTACCCTAGGCTCCTATAGGCTAAACCAAGCTAGGTCCTTAGAGGTCTTCTCTCCCTAACTACCCTAGGCTATTCTAGACTAAGCTAAGCTAGGTCCTCAAAGGTCTCCTCTCCCTAACTACCCTCGGCTACTCTAGACTAAGCTAAGCTAGGCCCTCAAAGATCTTCTCTCCCTAACTACCCTAGGCTACTCTAGACTAAGCTAAGCTAGGCCCTCAAAGGTCTTCTCTCCCTAACTACCCTAGGGTATTCTAGACTAAGCTAAGCTAGGTCCTCACAGGTCTCCTGTCCCCACTACCCTAGGCTATTCTCGACTAAGCTATGTTAGGCCCTCAAAGGTCTCCTCTCCCTAACTACCCTAGGCTAGTGTAGACTAAGCTAAGCTAGGTCCTCAAAGGTCTCCTATGCCTCACGAATTTAATCTACTCTAGGCTAAACTAAGCCAAGCTAGGTCCTTAGAGGTCTCCTCTCCCTAACTACCCTAGGCTACTCTAGACTAAGCTAAGCTAGGTCCTCAAAGGTTTCCTCTACCTAAACCCTAGGCTACTCTAGACTAAGTTAAGCTAGGTCCTGAAAGATCTCCTCTGGCTCACTAAGCTAATCTACTCTATGCTACCATAAGCTCAGCAAGGTCCTCAAAGGTCTCCTCTCCCTAACTACCCTTGGCTACTCTAGACTATGCTAAGCTAGTTCCTCAAAGGTCTCCTCTCCCTAACTACCCTTGGCTACTCTATACTAAGCTATGTTAGGCCCTCAAAGGTCTCCTCTCCCTAACTACCCTAGGCTACTCTAGACTAAGCTAAGCTAGGCCCTCAAAGGTCTTCTCTCCCTAACTACCCTAGGCTACTGTAAACTAA
Source organism: Corynorhinus townsendii (assembly GCA_026230045.1). Taxonomy (NCBI): domain Eukaryota; kingdom Metazoa; phylum Chordata; class Mammalia; order Chiroptera; family Vespertilionidae; genus Corynorhinus; species Corynorhinus townsendii. The sequence continues at coordinate 6,411,173 of JAPDVU010000017.1, forward strand.
GCCAAGCTAGGTCCTCAAAGGTCTTCTCTCCTTAACTACCCTAGGCTACTCTAGACTAAGCTAAGCTCGGTTCTCAAATGTCTCCTCTCTGTAACTACCCTAGGCTCCTATAGGCTAAACCAAGCTAGGTCCTTAGAGGTCTTCTCTCCCTAACTACCCTAGGCTATTCTAGACTAAGCTAAGCTAGGTCCTCAAAGGTCTCCTCTCCCTAACTACCCTCGGCTACTCTATACTAAGCTACGTTAGGCCCTCAAAGGTCTCCTCTCCCTAACTACCCTAGGCTACTCTAGACTAAGCTAAGCTAGGCCCTCAAAGGTCTTCTCTCCCTAACTACCCTAGGCTACTGTAAACTAAGCCAAGCTAGGTCCTCAAAGGTCTTCTCTCCTTAACTACCCTAGGCTACTCTAGACTAAGCTAAGCTCGGTTCTCAAATGTCTCCTCTCTGTAACTACCCTAGGCTCCTATAGGCTAAACCAAGCTAGGTCCTTAGAGGTCTTCTCTCCCTAACTACCCTAGGCTATTCTAGACTAAGCTAAGCTAGGTCCTCAAAGGTCTCCTCTCCCTAACTACCCTCGGCTACTCTATACTAAGCTACGTTAGGCCCTCAAAGGTCTCCTCTCCCTAACTACCTCGGCTACTCTAGACTAAGCTAAGCTAGGCCCTCAAAGGTCTTCTCTCCCTAACTACCCTAGGCTATTCTAGACTAAGCTAAGCTAGGTCCTCACAGGTCTCCTGTCCCTAACTACCCTAGGCTATTCTCGACTAAGCTATGTTAGGCCCTCAAAGGTCTCCTCTCCCTAACGACCCTAGGCTAGTGTAGACTAAGCTAAGCTAGGTCCTCAAAGGTCTCCTATGCCTCACGAATTTAATCTACTCTAGGCTAAACTAAGCCAAGCTAGGTCCTTAGAGGTCTCCTCTCCCTAACTACCCTAGGCTACTCTAGACTAAGCTAAGCTAGGTCCTCAAAAGTTTCCTCTACCTAAACCCTACGCTACTCTAGACTAAGTTAAGCTAGGTCCTGAAAGATCTCCTCTGGCTCACTAAGCTAATCTACTCTATGCTACCATAAGCTCAGCAAGGTCCTCAAAGGTCTCCTCTCCCTAACTACCCTTGGCTACTCTAGACTATGCTAAGCTAGTTCCTCAAAGGTCTCCTCTCCCTAACTACCCTTGGCTACTCTATACTAAGCTATGTTAGGCCCTCAAAGGTCTCCTCTCCCTAACTAACCTAGGCTACTCTAGACTAAGCTAAGCTAGGCCCTCAAAGGTCTTCTCTCCCTAACTACCCTAGGCAACTGTAAACTAAGCCAAGCTAGGTCCTCAAAGGTATTCTCTCCTTAACTACCCTAGGCTACTCTAGACTAAGCTAAGCTCGGTTCTCAAATGTCTCCTCTCTGTAACTACCCTAGGCTCCTATAGGCTAAACCAAGCTAGGTCCTTAGAGGTCTTCTCTCCCTAACTACCCTAGGCTATTCAGGCTAAGCTAAGCTAGGTCCTCAAAGGTCTCCTCTCCCTAACTACCCTCGGCTACTCTATACTAAGCTACGTTAGGCCCTCAAAGGTCTCCTCTCCCTAACTACCCTCGGCTACTCTAGACTAAGCTAAGCTAGGCCCTCAAAGGTCTCCTCTCCCTAACTACCCTCGGCTACTCTATACTAACCTACGTTAGGCCCTCAAAGGTCTCCTCTCCCTAACTACCCTCGGCTACTCTAGACTAAGCTAAGCTAGGCCCTCAAAGGTCTCCTCTCCCTAACTACCCTAGACTACTCTAGACTAAGCTAAGCTAGGCCCTCAAAGGTCTTCTCTCCCTAACTACCCTAGGCTACTGTAAACTAAGCCAAGCTAGGCCCTCAAAGGTCTTCTCTCCCTAACTACCCTAGGCTATTCTAGACTAAGCTAAGCTAGGTCCTCAAAGGTCTCCTCTCCCTAACTACCCTCGGCTACTCTAGACTAAGCTAAGCTAGGCCCTCAAAGGTCTTCTCTCCCTAACTACCCTAGGCTACTCTAGACTAAGCTAAGCTAGGCCCTCAAAGGTCTTCTCTCCCTAACTACCCTAGGCTATTCTAGACTAAGCTAAGCTAGGTCCTCACAGGTCTCCTGTCCCTAACTACCCTAGGCTATTCTCGACTAAGCTATGTTAGGCCCTCAAAGGTCTCCTCTCCCTAACTACCCTAGGCTAGTGTAGACTAAGCTAAGCTAGGTCCTCAAAAGTCTCCTATGCCTCACGAATTTAATCTACTCTAGGCTAAACTAAGCCAAGCTAGGTCCTTAGAGGTCTCCTCTCCCTAACTACCCTAGGCTACTCTAGACTAAGCTAAGCTAGGTCCTCAAAGGTTTCCTCTACCTAAACCCTAGGCTACTCTAGACTAAGTTAAGCTAGGTCCTGAAAGATCTCCTCTGGCTCACTAAGCTAATCTACTCTATGCTACCATAAGCTCAGCAAGGTCCTCAAAGATCTCCTCTCCCTAACTACCCTTGGCTACTCTAGACTATGCTAAGCTAGTTCCTCAAAGGTCTCCTCTCCCTAACTACCCTTGGCTACTCTATACTAAGCTATGTTAGGCCCTCAAAGGTCTCCTCTCCCTAACTACCCTAGGCTACTCTAGACTAAGCTAAGCTAGGCCCTCAAAGGTCTTCTCTCCCTAACTACCCTAGGCTACTGTAAACTAAGCCAAGCTAGGTCCTCAAAGGTCTTCTCTCCTTAACTACCCTAGGCTACTCTAGACTAAGCTAAGCTCGGTTCTCAAATGTCTCCTCTCTGTAACTACCCTAGGCTCCTATAGGCTAAACCAAGCTAGGTCCTTAGAGGTCTTCTCTCCCTAACTACCCTAGGCTATTCTAGACTAAGCTAAGCTAGGTCCTCAAAGGTCTCCTCTCCCTAACTACCCTCGGCTACTCTATACTAAGCTACGTTAGGCCCTCAAAGGTCTCCTCTCCCTAACTACCCTCGGCTACTCTAGACTAAGCTAAGCTAGGCCCTCAAAGGTCTTCTCTCCCTAACTACCCTAGGCTATTCTAGACTAAGCTAAGCTAGGTCCTCACAGGTCTCCTGTCCCTAACTACCCTAGGCTATTCTCGACTAAGCTATGTTAGGCCCTCAAAGGGCTCCTCTCCCTAACTACCCTAGGCTAGTGTAGACTAAGCTAAGCTAGGTCCTCAAAGGTCTCCTATGCCTCACGAATTTAATCTACTCTAGGCTAAACTAAGCCAAGCTAGGTCCTTAGAGGTCTCCTCTCCCTAACTACCCTAGGCTACTCTAGACTAAGCTAAGCTAGGTCCTCAAAGGTTTCCTCTACCTAAACCCTAGGCTACTCTAGACTAAGTTAAGCTAGGTCCTGAAAGATCTCCTCTGGCTCACTAAGCTAATCTACTCTATGCTACCATAAGCTCAGCAAGGTCCTCAAAGGTCTCCTCTCCCTAACTACACTTGGCTACTCTAGACTATGCTAAGCTAGTTCCTCAAAGGTCTCCTCTCCCTAACTGCCCTTGGCTACTCTATACTAAGCTATGTTAGGCCCTCAAAGGTCTCCTCTCCCTAACTACCCTAGGCTACTCTAGACTAAGCTAAGCTAGGCCCTCAAAGGTCTTCTCTCCCTAACTACCCTAGGCTACTGTAAACTAAGCCAAGCTAGGTCCTCAAAGGTCTTCTCTCCTTAACTACCCTAGGCTACTCTAGACTAAGCTAAGCTCGGTTCTCAAATGTCTCCTCTCTGTAACTACCCTAGGCTCCTATAGGCTAAACCAAGCTAGGTCCTTAGAGGTCTTCTCTCCCTAACTACCCTAGGCTATTCTAGACTAAGCTAAGCTAGGTCCTCAAAGGTCTCCTCTCCGTAACTACCCTCGGCTACTCTATACTAAGCTACGTTAGGCCCTCAAAGGTCTCCTCTCCCTAACTACCCTCGGCTACTCTAGACTAAGCTAAGCTAGGCCCTCAAAGGTCTTCTCTCCCTAACTACCCTAGGCTATTCTAGACTAAGCTAAGCTAGGTCCTCAAAGGTCTCCTCTCCCTAACTACCCTCGGCTACTCTAGACTAAGCTAAGCTAGGCCCTCAAAGGTCTCCTCTCCCTAACTACCCTAGGCTACTCTAGACTAAGCTAAGCTAGGCCCTCAAAGGTCTTCTCTCCCTAACTACCCTAGGCTACTGTAAACTAAGCCAAGCTAGGTCCTCAAAGGTCTTCTCTCCTTAACTACCCTAGGCTACTCTAGACTAAGCTAAGCTCGGTTCTCAAATGTCTCCTCTCTGTAACTACCCTAGGCTGCTATAGGCTAAACCAAGCTAGGTCCTTAGAGGTCTTCTCTCCCTAACTACCCTAGGCTATTCTAGACTAAGCTAAGCTAGGTCCTCAAAGGTCTCCTCTCCCTAACTACCCTCGGCTACTCTATACTAAGCTACGTTAGGCCCTCAAAGGTCTCCTCTCCCTAACTACCCTCGGCTACTCTAGACTAAGCTAAGCTAGGCCCTCAAAGGTCTTCTCTCCCTAACTACCCTAGGCTATTCTAGACTAAGCTAAGCTAGGTCCTCACAGGTCTCCTGTCCCTAACTACCCTAGGCTATTCTCGACTAAGCTATGTTAGGCCCTCAAAGGTCTCCTCTCCCTAACTACCCTAGGCTAGTGTAGACTAAGCTAAGCTAGGTCCTCAAAGGTCTCCTATGCCTCACGAATTTAATCTACTCTAGGCTAAACTAAGCCAAGCTAGGTCCTTAGAGGTCTCCTCTCCCTAACTACCCTAGGCTACTCTAGACTAAGCTAAGCTAGGTCCTCAAAGGTTTCCTCTACCTAAACCCTAGGCTACTCTAGACTAAGTTAAGCTAGGTCCTGAAAGATCTCCTCTGGCTCACTAAGCTAATCTACTCTATGCTACCATAAGCTCAGCAAGGTCCTCAAAGGTCTCCTCTCCCTAACTACCCTTGGCTACTCTAGACTATGCTAAGCTAGTTCCTCAAAGGTCTCCTCTCCCTAACTACCCTTGGCTACTCTATACTAAGCTATGTTAGGCCCTCAAAGGTCTCCTCTCCCTAACTACCCTAGGCTACTCTAGACTAAGCTAAGCTAGGCCCTCAAAGGTCTTCTCTCCCTAACTACCCTAGGCTACTGTAAACTAAGCCAAGCTAGGTCCTCAAAGGTCTTCTCTCCTTAACTACCCTAGGCTACTCTAGACTAAGCTAAGCTCGGTTCTCAAATGTCTCCTCTCTGTAACTACCCTAGGCTCCTATAGGCTAAACCAAGCTAGGTCCTTAGAGGTCTTCTCTCCCTAACTACCCTAGGCTATTCTAGACTAAGCTAAGCTAGGTCCTCAAAGGTCTCCTCTCCCTAACTACCCTCGGCTACTCTATACTAAGCTACGTTAGGCCCTCAAAGGTCTCCTCTCCCTAACTACCCTCGGCTACTCTAGACTAAGCTAAGTTAGGCCCTCAAAGGTCTTCTCTCCCTAACTACCCTAGGCTATTCTAGACTAAGCTAAGCTAGGTCCTCACAGGTCTCCTGTCCCTAACTACCCTAGGCTATTCTCGACTAAGCTATGTTAGGCCCTCAAAGGTCTCCTCTCCCTAACTACCCTAGGCTAGTGTAGACTAAGCTAAGCTAGGTCCTCAAAGGTCTCCTATGCCTCACGAATTTAATCTACTCTAGGCTAAACTAAGCCAAGCTAGGTCCTTAGAAGTCTCCTCTCCCTAACTACCCTAGGCTACTCTAGACTAAGCTAAGCTAGGTCCTCAAAGGTTTCCTCTACCTAAACCCTAGGCTACTCTAGACTAAGTTAAGCTAGGTCCTGAAAGATCTCCTCTGGCTCACTAAGCTAATCTACTCTATGCTACCATAAGCTCAGCAAGGTCCTCAAAGGTCTCCTCTCCCTAACTACCCTTGGCTACTCTAGACTATGCTAAGCTAGTTCCTCAAAGGTCTCCTCTCCCTAACTACCCTTGGCTACTCTATACTAAGCTATGTTAGGCCTTCAAAGGTCTCCTCTCCCTAACTACCCTAGGCTACTCTAGACTAAGCTAAGCTAGGCCCTCAAAGGTCTTCTCTCCCTAACTACCCTAGGCTACTGTAAACTAAGCCAAGCTAGGTCCTCAAAGGTCTTCTCTCCTTAACTACCCTAGGCTACTCTAGACTAAGCTAAGCTCGGTTCTCAAATGTCTCCTCTCTGTAACTACCCTAGGCTCCTATAGGCTAAACCAAGCTAGGTCCTTAGAGGTCTTCTCTCCCTAACTACCCTAGGCTATTCTAGACTAAGCTAAGCTAGGTCCTCAAAGGTCTCCTCTCCCTAACTACCCTCGGCTACTCTATACTAAGCTACGTTAGGCCCTCAAAGGTCTCCTCTCCCTAACTACCCTCGGCTACTCTAGACTAAGCTAAGCTAGGCCCTCAAAGGTCTTCTCTCCCTAACTACCCTAGGCTATTCTAGACTAAGCTAAGCTAGGTCCTCAAAGGTCTCCTCTCCCTAACTACCCTCGGCTACTCTAGACTAAGCTAAGCTAGGCCCTCAAAGGTCTTCTCTCCCTAACTACCCTAGGCTACTCTAGACTAAGCTAAGCTAGGCCCTCAAAGGTCTTCTCTCCCTAACTACCCTAGGCTATTCTAGACTAAGCTAAGCTAGGTCCTCACAGGTCTCCTGTCCCTAACTACCCTAGGCTATTCTCGACTAAGCTATGTTAGGCCCTCAAAGGTCTCCTCTCCCTAACTACCCTAGGCTAGTGTAGACTAAGCTAAGCTAGGTCCTCAAAGGTCTCCTATGCCTCAGGAATTTAATCTACTCTAGGCTAAACTAAGCCAAGCTAGGTCCTTAGAGGTCTCCTCTCCCTAACTACCCTAGGCTACTCTAGACTAAGCTAAGCTAGGTCCTCAAAGGTTTCCTCTACCTAAACCCTAGGCTACTCTAGACTAAGTTAAGCTAGGTCCTGAAAGATCTCCTCTGGCTCACTAAGCTAATCTACTCTATGCTACCATAAGCTCAGCAAGGTCGTCAAAGGTCTCCTCTCCCTAACTACCCTTGGCTACTCTAGACTATGCTAAGCTAGTTCCTCAAAGGTCTCCTCTCCCTAACTACCCTTGGCTACTCTATACTAAGCTATGTTAGGCCCTCAAAGGTCTCCTCTCCCTAACTACCCTAGGCTACTCTAGACTAAGCTAAGCTAGGCCCTCAAAGGTCTTCTCTCCCTAACTACCCTAGGCTACTGTAAACTAAGCCAAGGTAGGTCCTCAAAGGTCTTCTCTCCTTAACTACCCTAGGCTACTCTAGACTAAGCTAAGCTCGGTTCTCAAATGTCTCCTCTCTGTAACTACCCTAGGCTCCTATAGGCTAAACCAAGCTAGGTCCTTAGAGGTCTTCTCTCCCTAACTACCCTAGGTTATTCTAGACTAAACTAAGCTAGGTCCTCAAAGGTCTCCTCTCCCTAACTACCCTCGGCTACTCTATACGAAGCTACGTTAGGCCCTCAAAGGTCTCCTCTCCCTAACTACCCTAGGCTACTCTAGACTAAGCTAAGCTAGGCCCTCAAAGGTCTTCTCTCCCTAACTACCCTAGGCTACTGTAAACTAAGCCAAGCTAGGTCCTCAAAGGTCTTCTCTCCTTAACTACCCTAGGCTACTCTAGACTAAGCTAAGCTCGGTTCTCAAATGTCTCCTCTCTGTAACTACCCTAGGCTCCTATAGGCTAAACCAAGCTAGGTCCTTAGAGGTCTTCTCTCCCTAACTACCCTAGGCTATTCTAGACTAAGCTAAGCTAGGTCCTCAAAGGTCTCCTCTCCCTAACTACCCTCGGCTACTCTAGACTAAGCTAAGCTAGGCCCTCAAAGGTCTTCTCTCCCTAACTACCCTGGCTACTCTAGACTAAGCTAAGCTAGGCCCTCAAAGGTCTTCTCTCCCTAACTACCCTAGGCTACTGTAAACTAAGCCAAGCTAGGTCCTCAAAGGTCTCCTCTCCCTAACTACCCTCGGCTACTCTATACTAAGCTACGTTAGGCCCTCAAAGGTCTCCTCTCCCTAACTACCCTCGGCTACTCTAGACTAAGCTAAGCTAGGCCCTCAAAGGTCTTCTCTCCCTAACTACCCTAGGCTATTCTAGACTAAGCTAAGCTAGGTCCTCAAAGGTCTCCTCTCCCTAACTACCCTCGGCTACTCTAGACTAAGCTAAGCTAGGCCCTCAAAGGTCTTCTCTCCCTAACTACCCTGGCTACTCTAGACTAAGCTAAGCTAGGCCCTCAAAGGTCTTCTCTCCCTAACTACCCTAGGCTATTCTAGACTAAGCTAAGCTAGGTCCTCACAGGTCTCCTGTCCCTAACTACCCTAGGCTATTCTCGACTAAGCTATGTTAGGCCCTCAAAGGTCTCCTCTCCCTAACTACCCTAGGCTAGTGTAGACTAAGCTAAGCTAGGTCCTCAAAGGTCTCCTATGCCTCACGAATTTAATCTACTCTAGGCTAAACTAAGCCAAGCTAGGTCCTTAGAGGTCTCCTCTCCCTAACTACCCTAGGCTACTCTAGACTAAGCTAAGCTAGGTCCTCAAAGGTTTCCTCTACCTAAACCCGAGGCTACTCTAGACTAAGTTAAGCTAGGTCCTGAAAGATCTCCTCTGGCTCACTAAGCTAATCTACTCTATGCTACCATAAGCTCAGCAAGGTCCTCAAAGGTCTCCTCTCCCTAACTACCCTTGGCTACTCTAGACTATGCTAAGCTAGTTCCTCAAAGGTCTCCTCTCCCTAACTACCCTTGGCTACTCTATACTAAGCTATGTTAGGCCCTCAAAGGTCTCCTCTCCCTAACTACCCTAGGCTACTCTAGACTAAGCTAAGCTAGGCCCTCAAAGGTCTTCTCTCCCTAACTACCCTAGGCTACTGTAAACTAAGCCAAGCTAGGTCCTCAAAGGTCTTCTCTCCTTAACTACCCTAGGCTACTCTAGACTAAGCTAAGCTCGGTTCTCAAATGTCTCCTCTCTGTAACTACCCTAGGCTCCTATAGGCTAAACCAAGCTAGGTCCTTAGAGGTCTTCCCTCCCTAACTACCCTAGGCTATTCTAGACTAAGCTAAGCTAGGTCCTCAAAGGTCTCCTCTCCCTAACTACCCTCGGCTACTCTATACTAAGCTACGTTAGGCCCTCAAAGGTCTCCTCTCCCTAACTACCCTCGGCTACTCTAGACTAAGCTAAGCTAGGCCCTCAAAGGTCTTCTCTCCCTAACTACCCTAGGCTATTCTAGACTAAGCTAAGCTAGGTCCTCAAAGGTCTCCTCTCCCTAACTACCCTCGGCTACTCTAGACTAAACTAAGCTAGGCCCTCAAAGGTCTTCTCTCCCTAACTACCCTAGGCTACTCTAGACTAAGCTAAGCTAGGCCCTCAAAGGTCTTCTCTCCCTAACTACCCTAGGCTATTCTAGACTAAGCTAAGCTAGGTCCTCACAGGTCTCCTGTCCCTAACTACCCTAGGCTATTCTCGACTAAGCTATGTTAGGCCCTCAAAGGTCTCCTCTCCCTAACTACCCTAGGCTAGTGTAGACTAAGCTAAGCTAGGTCCTCAAAGGTCTCCTATGCCTCACGAATTTAATCTACTCTAGGCTAAACTAAGCCAAGCTAGGTCCTTAGAGGTCTCCTCTCCCTAACTACCCTAGGCTACTCTAGACTAAGCTAAGCTAGGTCCTCAAAGGTTTCCTCTACCTAAACCCTAGGCTACTCTAGACTAAGTTAAGCTAGGTCCTGAAAGATCTCCTCTGGCTCACTAAGCTAATCTACTCTATGCTACCATAAGCTCAGCAAGGTCCTCAAAGGTCTCCTCTCCCTAACTACCCTTGGCTACTCTAGACTATGCTAAGCTAGTTCCTCAAAGGTCTCCTCTCCCTAACTACCCTTGGCTACTCTATACTAAGCTATATTAGGCCCTCAAAGGTCTCCTCTCCCTAACTACCCTAGGCTACTCTAGACTAAGCTAAGCTAGGCCCTCAAAGGTCTTCTCTCCCTAACTACCCTAGGCTACTGTAAACTAAGCCAAGCTAGGTCCTCAAAGGTCTTCTCTCCTTAACTACCCTAGGCTACTCTTGACTAAGCTAAGCTCGGTTCTCAAATGTCTCCTCTCTGTAACTACCCTAGGCTCCTATAGGCTAAACCAAGCTAGGTCCTTAGAGGTCTTCTCTCCCTAACTACCCTAGGCTATTCTAGACTAAGCTAAGCTAGGTCCTCAAAGGTCTCCTCTCCCTAACTACCCTCGGCTACTCTATACTAAGCTACGTTAGGCCCTCAAAGGTCTCCTCTCCCTAACTACCCTCGGCTACTCTAGACTAAGCTAAGCTAGGCCCTCAAAGGTCTTCTCTCCCTAACTACCCTAGGCTATTCTAGACTAAGCTAAGCTAGGTCCTCACAGGTCTCCTGTCCCTAACTACCCTAGGCTATTCTCGACTAAGCTATGTTAGGCCCTCAAAGGTCTCCTCTCCCTAGCTACCCTAGGCTAGTGTAGACTAAGCTAAGCTAGGTCCTCAAAGGTCTCCTATGCCTCACGAATTTAATCTACTCTAGGCTAAACTAAGCCAAGCTAGGTCCTTAGAGGTCTCCTCTCCCTAACTACCCTAGGCTACTCTAGACTAAGCTAAGCTAGGTCCTCAAAGGTTTCCTCTACCTAAACCCTAGGCTACTCTAGACTAAGTTAAGCTAGGTCCTGAAAGATCTCCTCTGGCTCACTAAGCTAATCTACTCTATGCTACCATAAGCTCAGCAAGGTCCTCAAAGGTCTCCTCTCCCTAACTACCCTTGGCTACTCTATACTAAGCTATGTTAGGCCCTCAAAGGTCTCCTCTCCCTAACTACCCTAGGCTACTCTAGACTAAGCTAAGCAACCCCTCAAAGGTCTTCTCTCCCTAACTACCCTAGGCTACTGTAAACTAAGCCAAGCTAGGTCCTCAAAGGTCTTCTCTCCTTAACTACCCTAGGCTACTCTAGACTAAGCTAAGCTCGGTTCTCAAATGTCTCCTCTCTGTAACTACCCTAGGCTCCTATAGGCTAAACCAAGCTAGGTCCTTAGAGGTCTTCTCTCCCTAACTACCCTAGGCTATTCTAGACTAAGCTAAGCTAGGTCCTCAAAGGTCTCCTCTCCCTAACTACCCTCGGCTACTCTATACTAAGCTACGTTAGGCCCTCAAAGGTCTCCTCTCCCTAACTACCCTCGGCTACTCTAGACTAAGCTAAGCTAGGCCCTCAAAGGTCTTCTCTCCCTAACTACCCTAGGCTATTCTAGACTAAGCTAAGCTAGGTCCTCAAAGGTCTCCTCTCCCTAACTACCCTCGGCTACTCTAGACTAAGCTAAGCTAGGCCCTCAAAGGTCTTCTCTCCCTAACTACCCTAGGCTACTCTAGACTAAGCTAAGCTAGGCCCTCAAAGGTCTTCTCACCCTAACTACCCTAGGCTATTCTAGACTAAGCTAAGCTAGGTCCTCAAAGGTCTCCTCTCCCTAACTACCCTCGGCTACTCTAGACTAAGCTAAGCTAGGCCCTCAAAGGTCTTCTCTCCCTAACTACCCTAGGCTACTCTAGACTAAGCTAAGCTAGGCCCTCAAAGGTCTTCTCACCCTAACTACCCTAGGCTACTCTAGACTAAGCTAAGCTAGGTCCTCAAAGGTTTCCTCTACCTAAACCCTAGGCTACTCTAGACTAAGTTAAGCTAGGTCCTGAAAGATCTCCTCTGGCTCACTAAGCTATCTACTCTATGCTACCATAAGCTCAGCAAGGTCGTCAAAGGTCTCCTCTCCCTAACTACCCTTGGCTACTCTAGACTATGCTAAGCTAGTTCCTCAAAGGTCTCCTCTCCCTAACTACCCTTGGCTACTCTATACTAAGCTATGTTAGGCCCTCAAAGGTCTCCTCTCCCTAACTACCCTAGGCTACTCTAGACTAAGCTAAGCTAGGCCCTCAAAGGTCTTCTCTCCCTAACTACCCTAGGCTACTGTAAACTAAGCCAAGGTAGGTCCTCAAAGGTCTTCTCTCCTTAACTACCCTAGGCTACTCTAGACTAAGCTAAGCTCGGTTCTCAAATGTCTCCTCTCTGTAACTACCCTAGGCTCCTATAGGCTAAACCAAGCTAGGTCCTTAGAGGTCTTCTCTCCCTAACTACCCTAGGTTATTCTAGACTAAGCTAAGCTAGGTCCTCAAAGGTCTCCTCTCCCTAACTACCCTCGGCTACTCTATACGAAGCTACGTTAGGCCCTCAAAGGTCTCCTCTCCCTAACTACCCTAGGCTACTCTAGACTAAGCTAAGCTAGGCCCTCAAAGGTCTTCTCTCCCTAACTACCCTAGGCTACTGTAAACTAAGCCAAGCTAGGTCCTCAAAGGTCTTCTCTCCTTAACTACCCTAGGCTACTCTAGACTAAGCTAAGCTCGGTTCTCAAATGTCTCCTCTCTGTAACTACCCTAGGCTCCTATAGGCTAAACCAAGCTAGGTCCTTAGAGGTCTTCTCTCCCTAACTACCCTAGGCTATTCTAGACTAAGCTAAGCTAGGTCCTCAAAGGTCTCCTCTCCCTAACTACCCTCGGCTACTCTAGACTAAGCTAAGCTAGGCCCTCAAAGGTCTTCTCTCCCTAACTACCCTGGCTACTCTAGACTAAGCTAAGCTAGGCCCTCAAAGGTCTTCTCTCCCTAACTACCCTAGGCTACTGTAAACTAAGCCAAGCTAGTTCCTCAAAGGTCTCCTCTCCCTAACTACCCTCGGCTACTCTATACTAAGCTACGTTAGGCCCTCAAAGGTCTCCTCTCCCTAACTACCCTCGGCTACTCTAGACTAAGCTAAGCTAGGCCCTCAAAGGTCTTCTCTCCCTAACTACCCTAGGCTATTCTAGACTAAGCTAAGCTAGGTCCTCAAAGGTCTCCTCTCCCTAACTACCCTCGGCTACTCTAGACTAAGCTAAGCTAGGCCCTCAAAGGTCTTCTCTCCCTAACTACCCTGGCTACTCTAGACTAAGCTAAGCTAGGCCCTCAAAGGTCTTCTCTCCCTAACTACCCTAGGCTATTCTAGACTAAGCTAAGCTAGGTCCTCACAGGTCTCCTGTCCCTAACTACCCTAGGCTATTCTCGACTAAGCTATGTTAGGCCCTCAAAGGTCTCCTCTCCCTAACTACCCTAGGCTAGTGTAGACTAAGCTAAGCTAGGTCCTCAAAGGTCTCCTATGCCTCACGAATTTAATCTACTCTAGGCTAAACTAAGCCAAGCTAGGTCCTTAGAGGTCTCCTCTCCCTAACTACCCTAGGCTACTCTAGACTAAGCTAAGCTAGGTCCTCAAAGGTTTCCTCTACCTAAACCCTAGGCTACTCTAGACTAAGTTAAGCTAGTTCCTGAAAGATCTCCTCTGGCTCACTAAGCTAATCTACTCTATGCTACCATAAGCTCAGCAAGGTCCTCAAAGGTCTCCTCTCCCTAACTACCCTTGGCTACTCTAGACTATGCTAAGCTAGTTCCTCAAAGGTCTCCTCTCCCTAACTACCCTTGGCTACTCTATACTAAGCTATGTTAGGCCCTCAAAGGTCTCCTCTCCCTAACTACCCTAGGCTACTCTAGACTAAGCTAAGCTAGGCCCTCAAAGGTCTTCTCTCCCTAACTACCCTAGGCTACTGTAAACTAAGCCAAGCTAGGTCCTCAAAGGTCTTCTCTCCTTAACTACCCTAGGCTACTCTAGACTAAGCTAAGCTCGGTTCTCAAATGTCTCCTCTCTGTAACTACCCTAGGCTCCTATAGGCTAAACCAAGCTAGGTCCTTAGAGGTCTTCCCTCCCTAACTACCCTAGGCTATTCTAGACTAAGCTAAGCTAGGTCCTCAAAGGTCTCCTCTCCCTAACTACCCTCGGCTACTCTATACTAAGCTACGTTAGGCCCTCAAAGGTCTCCTCTCCCTAACTACCCTCGGCTACTCTAGACTAAGCTAAGCTAGGCCCTCAAAGGTCTTCTCTCCCTAACTACCCTAGGCTATTCTAGACTAAGCTAAGCTAGGTCCTCAAAGGTCTCCTCTCCCTAACTACCCTCGGCTACTCTAGACTAAACTAAGCTAGGCCCTCAAAGGTCTTCTCTCCCTAACTACCCTAGGCTACTCTAGACTAAGCTAAGCTAGGCCCTCAAAGGTCTTCTCTCCCTAACTACCCTAGGCTATTCTAGACTAAGCTAAGCTAGGTCCTCACAGGTCTCCTGTCCCTAACTACCCTAGGCTATTCTCGACTAAGCTATGTTAGGCCCTCAAAGGTCTCCTCTCCCTAACTACCCTAGGCTAGTGTAGACTAAGCTAAGCTAGGTCCTCAAAGGTCTCCTATGCCTCACGAATTTAATCTACTCTAGGCTAAACTAAGCCAAGCTAGGTCCTTAGAGGTCTCCTCTCCCTAACTACCCTAGGCTACTCTAGACTAAGCTAAGCTAGGTCCTCAAAGGTTTCCTCTACCTAAACCCTAGGCTACTCTAGACTAAGTTAAGCTAGGTCCTGAAAGATCTCCTCTGGCTCACTAAGCTAATCTACTCTATGCTACCATAAGCTCAGCAAGGTCCTCAAAGGTCTCCTCTCCCTAACTACCCTTGGCTACTCTAGACTATGCTAAGCTAGTTCCTCAAAGGTCTCCTCTCCCTAACTACCCTTGGCTACTCTATACTAAGCTATATTAGGCCCTCAAAGGTCTCCTCTCCCTAACTACCCTAGGCTACTCTAGACTAAGCTAAGCTAGGCCCTCAAAGGTCTTCTCTCCCTAACTACCCTAGGCTACTGTAAACTAAGCCAAGCTAGGTCCTCAAAGGTCTTCTCTCCTTAACTACCCTAGGCTACTCTTGACTAAGCTAAGCTCGGTTCTCAAATGTCTCCTCTCTGTAACTACCCTAGGCTCCTATAGGCTAAACCAAGCTAGGTCCTTAGAGGTCTTCTCTCCCTAACTACCCTAGGCTATTCTAGACTAAGCTAAGCTAGGTCCTCAAAGGTCTCCTCTCCCTAACTACCCTCGGCTACTCTATACTAAGCTACGTTAGGCCCTCAAAGGTCTCCTCTCCCTAACTACCCTCGGCTACTCTAGACTAAGCTAAGCTAGGCCCTCAAAGGTCTTCTCTCCCTAACTACCCTAGGCTATTCTAGACTAAGCTAAGCTAGGTCCTCACAGGTCTCCTGTCCCTAACTACCCTAGGCTATTCTCGACTAAGCTATGTTAGGCCCTCAAAGGTCTCCTCTCCCTAGCTACCCTAGGCTAGTGTAGACTAAGCTAAGCTAGGTCCTCAAAGGTCTCCTATGCCTCACGAATTTAATCTACTCTAGGCTAAACTAAGCCAAGCTAGGTCCTTAGAGGTCTCCTCTCCCTAACTACCCTAGGCTACTCTAGACTAAGCTAAGCTAGGTCCTCAAAGGTTTCCTCTACCTAAACCCTAGGCTACTCTAGACTAAGTTAAGCTAGGTCCTGAAAGATCTCCTCTGGCTCACTAAGCTAATCTACTCTATGCTACCATAAGCTCAGCAAGGTCCTCAAAGGTCTCCTCTCCCTAACTACCCTTGGCTACTCTATACTAAGCTATGTTAGGCCCTCAAAGGTCTCCTCTCCCTAACTACCCTAGGCTACTCTAGACTAAGCTAAGCAACCCCTCAAAGGTCTTCTCTCCCTAACTACCCTAGGCTACTGTAAACTAAGCCAAGCTAGGTCCTCAAAGGTCTTCTCTCCTTAACTACCCTAGGCTACTCTAGACTAAGCTAAGCTCGGTTCTCAAATGTCTCCTCTCTGTAACTACCCTAGGCTCCTATAGGCTAAACCAAGCTAGGTCCTTAGAGGTCTTCTCTCCCTAACTACCCTAGGCTATTCTAGACTAAGCTAAGCTAGGTCCTCAAAGGTCTCCTCTCCCTAACTACCCTCGGCTACTCTATACTAAGCTACGTTAGGCCCTCAAAGGTCTCCTCTCCCTAACTACCCTCGGCTACTCTAGACTAAGCTAAGCTAGGCCCTCAAAGGTCTTCTCTCCCTAACTACCCTCGGCTACTCTAGACTAAGCTAAGCTAGGCCCTCAAAGGTCTTCTCTCCCTAACTACCCTAGGCTACTCTAGACTAAGCTAAGCTAGGCCCTCAAAGGTCTTCTCTCCCTAACTACCCTAGGCTATTCTAGACTAAGCTAAGCTAGGTCCTCACAGGTCTCCTGTCCCTAACTACCCTAGGCTATTCTCGACTAAGCTATGTTAGGCCCTCAAAGGTCTCCTCTTCCTAACTACCCTAGGCTAGTGTAGACTAAGCTAAGCTAGGTCCTCAAAGGTCTCCTATGCCTCACGAATTTAATCTACTCTAGGCTAAACTAAGCCAAGCTAGGTCCTTAGAGGTCTCCTCTCCCTAACTACCCTAGGCTACTCTAGACTAAGCTAAGCTAGGTCCTCAAAGGTTTCCTCTACCTAAACCCTAGGCTACTCTAGACTAAGTTAAGCTAGGTCCTGAAAGATCTCCTCTGGCTCACTAAGCTAATCTACTCTATGCTACCATAAGCTCAGCAAGGTCCTCAAAGGTCTCCTCTCCCTAACTACCCTTGGCTACTCTAGACTATGCTAAGCTAGTTCCTCAAAGGTCTCCTCTCCCTAACTACCCTTGGCTACTCTATACTAAGCTATGTTAGGCCCTCAAAGGTCTCCTCTCCCTAACTACCCTAGGCTACTCTAGACTAAGCTAAGCTAGGCCCTCAAAGGTCTTCTCTCCCTAACTACCCTAGGCTACTGTAAACTAAGCCAAGCTAGGTCCTCAAAGGTCTTCTCTCCTTAACTACCCTAGGCTACTCTAGACTAAGCTAAGCTCGGTTCTCAAATGTCTCCTCTCTGTAACTACCCTAGGCTCCTATAGGCTAAACCAAGCTAGGTCCTTAGAGGTCTTCTCTCCCTAACTACCCTAGGCTATTCTAGACTAAGCTAAGCTAGGTCCTCAAAGGTCTCCTCTCCCTAACTACCCTCGGCTACTCTATACTAAGCTACGTTAGGCCCTCAAAGGTCTCCTCTCCCTAACTACCCTAGGCTACTCTAGACTAAGCTAAGCTAGGCCCTCAAAGGTCTTCTCTCCCTAACTACCCTAGGCTACTGTAAACTAAGCCAAGCTAGGTCCTCAAAGGTCTTCTCTCCTTAACTACCCTAGGCTATTCTAGACTAAGCTAAGCTAGGTCCTCAAAAGTCTCCTCTCCCTAACTACCCTCGGCTACTCTAGACTAAGCTAAGCTAGGCCCTCAAAGGTCTCCTCTCCCTAACTACCCTCGGCTACTCTAGACTAAGCTAAGCTAGGCCCTCAAATGTCTTCTCTCCCTAACTACCCTAGGCTATTCTAGACTAAGCTAAGCTAGGTCCTCAAAGGTCTCCTCTCCCTAACTACCCTCGGCTACTCTAGACTAAGCTAAGCTAGGCCCTCAAAGGTCTTCTCTCCCTAACTACCCTGGCTACTCTAGACTAAGCTAAGCTAGGCCCTCAAAGGTCTTCTCTCCCTAACTACCCTAGGCTACTGTAAACTAAGCCAAGCTAGGTCCTCAAAGGTCTCCTCTCCCTAACTACCCTCGGCTACTCTATACTAAGCTACGTTAGGCCCTCAAAGGTCTCCTCTCCCTAACTACCCTCGGCTACTCTAGACTAAGCTACGTTAGGCCCTCAAAGGTCTCCTCTCCCTAACTACCCTAGGCTACTCTAGACTAAGCTAAGCTAGGCCCTCAAAGGTCTTCTCTCCCTAACTACCCTAGGCTATTCTAGACTAAGCTAAGCTAGGTCCTCAAAGGTCTCCTCTCCCTAACTACCCTCGGCTACTCTATACTAAGCTACGTTAGGCCCTCAAAGGTCTCCTCTCCCTAACTACCCTCGGCTACTCTAGACTAAGCTAAGCTAGGCCCTCAAAGGTCTTCTCTCCCTAACTACCCTAGGCTATTCTAGACTAAGCTAAGCTAGGTCCTCAAAGGTCTCCTCTCCCTAACTACCCTCGGCTACTCTAGACTAAGCTAAGCTAGGCCCTCAAAGGTCTTCTCTCCCTAACTACCCTGGCTACTCTAGACTAAGCTAAGCTAGGCCCTCAAAGGTCTTCTCTCCCTAACTACCCTAGGCTATTCTAGACTAAGCTAAGCTAGGTCCTCACAGGTCTCCTGTCCCTAACTACCCTAGGCTATTCTCGACTAAGCTATGTTAGGCCCTCAAAGATCTCCTCTCTCTAACTACCCTAGGCTAGTGTAGACTAAGCTAAGCTAGGTCCTCAAAGGTCTCCTATGCCTCACGAATTTAATCTACTCTAGGCTAAACTAAGCCAAGCTAGGTCCTTAGAGGTCTCCTCTCCCTAACTACCCTAGGCTACTCTAGACTAAGCTAAGCTAGGTCCTCAAAGGTTTCCTCTACCTAAACCCTAGGCTACTCTAGACTAAGTTAAGCTAGGTCCTGAAAGATCTCCTCTGGCTCACTAAGCTAATCTACTCTATGCTACCATAAGCTCAGCAAGGTCCTCAAAGGTCTCCTCTCCCTAACTACCCTTGGCTACTCTAGACTATGCTAAGCTAGTTCCTCAAAGGTCTCCTCTCCCTAACTACCCTTGGCTACTCTATACTAAGCTATGTTAGGCCCTCAAAGGTCTCCTCTCCCTAACTACCCTAGGCTACTCTAGACTAAGCTAAGCTAGGCCCTCAAAGGTCTTCTCTCCCTAACTACCCTAGGCTACTGTAAACTAAGCCAAGCTAGGTCCTCAAAGGTCTTCTCTCCTTAACTACCCTAGGCTACTCTAGACTAAGCTAAGCTCGGTTCTCAAATGTCTCCTCTCTGTAACTACCCTAGGCTCCTATAGGCTAAACCAAGCTAGGTCCTTAGAGGTCTTCTCTCCCTAACTACCCTAGGCTATTCTAGACTAAGCTAAGCTAGGTCCTCAAAGGTCTCCTCTCCCTAACTACTCTCGGCTACTCTATACTAAGCTACGTTAGGCCCTCAAAGGTCTCCTCTCCCTAACTACCCTCGGCTACTCTAGACTAAGCTAAGCTAGGCCCTCAAAGGTCTTCTCTCCCTAACTACCCTAGGCTATTCTAGACTAAGCTAAGCTAGGTCCTCAAAGGTCTCCTCTCCCTAACTACCCTCGGCTACTCTAGACTAAGCTAAGCTAGGCCCTCAAAGGTCTTCTCTCCCTAACTACCCTAGGCTACTCTAGACTAAGCTAAGCTAGGCCCTCAAAGGTCTTCTCTCCCTAACTACCCTAGGCTATTCTAGACTAAGCTAAGCTAGGTCCTCACAAGTCTCCTGTCCCTAACTACCCTAGGCTATTCTCGACTAAGCTATGTTAGGCCCTCAAAGGTCTCCTCTCCCTAACTACCCTAGGCTAGTGTAGACTAAGCTAAGCTAGGTCCTCAAAGGTCTCCTCTGCCTCACGAATTTAATCTACTCTAGGCTAAACTAAGCCAAGCTAGGTCCTTAGAGGTCTCCTCTCCCTAACTACCCTAGGCTACTCTAGACTAAGCTAAGTTAGGTCCTCAAAGTCTCCTCTGCCTTACTAAGCTAATCTACTCTAGGCTAAACTAAGCACATCTAGGTCCTCAAAGATCTCCTCTCCCTAACTTCTGCTTCTGTATGCTAAGCTAACCTAGGTTCTCAAAGGTCTCCTGTCCCTCACAAATCTAAGTTACTCTAGGCTTAGTTCTCAAGGTGTGCTAGTCTCTTGAAAATTATATCCGTGGCTTGTGGGTGAGTGTTCAGTTATGAACCAGGAGGTCAACGTTGGATATCTCGTTAGTGTTCTTGCTGTGGTTTATTGCTGGGTCCCCATTCTGGGAGTACAGGCTGCAGCAAAACAGTCATTCTCTCTTGTCATTGAAGGTTCTCTCTCTCTCCCTCTGCCTACCTGTTAAAATCAATAAAATATATATATTAGGAAATAGGAAGATGCTGGTGTATTCTTTAGAAAAGATTCTATTATTTAACCCCCAGGAAATCCTTGTCAATTTATGGATTTACCTTTGCTTAATATGTTGTCTTCACTGGTCCAATGCCCCACTGTGTTGTGTCTGTAGAGACCTGGAGAGCAGGGTGGTGGGACAGCCACCGCCTTCTTCAAACAACATCCATTTTATCTGTGTGGGAAGTCAATCATCTTTATTTCAATCAACGACAGCAAGAACACAACTGTCCCTCATAAAACGCTCCCTAAATACCAACTCAACTCATACAAATCCGTCAACAGGCTCTGCTTGTAAATCAGTCCCATCAACCGGTATTTGTTTAGCACATTCCTGGGTCCTGAGTCCCTGCATGTCATGGAGCCTTGGGAAGCAGGCAGGGCAGATAGTAACATCCCCATTCTCATAACGGAAGTGATGAAACAGGCATGGGGTGACCTACTCATGCTCATAATTAATGTGAGTCTTCAGATTCCAGAGCCCGGGCTTCTCCCACTATATCTCGTTATCTGAGATTGGGTGGGGGCCGTGGTGTCGGCCCGAAGCTCAGAGAACGAACCCTGGAATTAGATGACCAATGGTTCCCAGACTGGCTCCGTTGATTGTTACGGTGTGACCTTGGAAAATTTCGTAATGACTTAGCCTGAAGTGACTCATTTGTATTGCTACAGTCGTTCCATACCTCACAGGATTCTTGTGATGATTCAAGGACATAATGCGTGGCCTAGCCGGAGTGGCTCAGCAGCTGAGCATCGACCACGGTTCGATTGCTGGTCAGGGCACATGCCCGGGTTGCAGGCTCATCCCCCGCCGTGTGGAGTGTTTAGGAGACAGTCAGTCAGTGACTTTCTCTCATCATTGATGTTTCTGTCTCTCTCTCCCTCTCTTAATAAAAAACACTTAAAAAAATAAAAACAGCCCTAGCTGGTGTGGCTCAGTGTGTAGACCATCAGTCTGCAGACTGAAAGGTCCCGGGTTCGATTCCGGTCGAGGGCACCTGCCGGGGTTGTGGGCCCAATTCCCAGGAGGGGACATGTGGGAGGCAGCCGATCAATGATTCACATCATTGATGTTTCTATCTCTCTATCCCTCTCCCTTCCTCTCTGAAATCAATAAAAATACCAATAAATAAATAAATAAATAAAGTGGAAAATAATTTTAAAAAAATAACTGTGTGGACAGCACTTGGTGAGGCCCTGGCCCCTGTTGGAATGGGCTAGTTACTGTTGGAGCTGTGGCCCCGGATCTCCGAGCGCAGACTTGACCTGCACTCACAGAGGGCACAGGCCTGAGTCACGCCCTGGATTGCTCTTTGCTCTGCCTCTGCTGATGGCATCCTGCAGGATGGGTGACTTTCCTGAATCCATTCTTTGGAAAACACAAGGTTTTAAGTTTTTATTTTATAGCGTATACACTCCCACCCCCATATATTTTTCTATAAAATATGAAAATGTAGCCCAGCTGGTGTGGCTCAGTGGTTGAGCTTCGACCTATGAACCAGGAGGTCATGGTTTGATTCCTGGTCAGGGCACGTGCCCGGGTTGGGGGCAATGATTCTCTCCCATCCTTCATGTTTCTATCTATCTCTCCCTCTTCCTCTCTGACATCGATAAATACAATTTTTTCAAAATGAAAATGTAAAAGGTGGTATGTCTATTCCATGTGCAAAGCTCTGGGGAAATGTCGTGTTAAAGAGAAGGCAGCACCTTGAGATCCAGTCTCATCTCTCCTTACCTTCGATTTGCTTGATCTATTTCTTTTTCCATTCCAGTCGCCCACCACAAAGCCGGTATCCATGCTGCATATATTCAAAAGATTACAAGGTTAATGCTGTTTTATATATTCTAGGAGGCAAGTGTAAACTCTACACAATGATTCAATAAATTTTAACTTATGTAGAAACACCTCCACCCACTTGAGTCTTCCTTCTTAGACTAAAGGAGCCCCAAAGACAATGTCTCTCATCCGGCCGCTGTGGCTCAGTGGTTGAGCGTGGACCTATGAACCAGGGAGTCATGGTTCAATTCCCGGTCAGGGCACATGCCTGGTTTGTGGGCTCCATCCCCAGTGTGGGGCGTGCAGGAGGCAGCTGATCCATGATTCTCTCTCATCATTGATCTTTCCTTCTCTCTCTTCCTCTCCCTTCCTCTCTGAAATCTATAAAAATATGTTTTGAAAAAATATGTCCCTCATTTTACTTTGTTCCAAACTTTTTCCAATTGAGACTGAATGACTGATTTCGCCATTGCTAGTTTTAGGAAGGATACAGCAATTATTTCCACACAACCTCAGCCCTGGTTCTCCCGTGAAGTGGGCTTTGGTTGTATAAATTGGTCAGAATCTTCATGTCACTCAGCAGGTTCTTTTGTGAAGTCAAGACAAGCGTGTTCCTGACGTAAGCCAGGCTTACCTGTTGGCTGTGGCGGCTTCTTTCTTCTGTTTACGAGCACGGAACAGCGTCACAAATGGAGCCCCAGACTCTAACTTGGGGAGTTCTTCTCAGAGGTGGGAACATCCAAGCAGAGGGCTGATGAATGAGCGCCGTGACCTAAGTCAGGGTTTGGTGGGGAGAGAGAGGAGGGGGCTGTTCAGGCCATGGGAAGAGCAGATTCAAGGACAATGAGCAGATTCAGGTCCATGTAGCTGGATGGTGGAATGCAGAGTTCAAGGACAAACCTTCAGGACGGGGGCATTTGACAGTGTTGGGACCAGGATGGGGAGAGTGTACGATGGAAATTCTCTCACTCCTACCCCCAAGTCCAAGGAAGAGGAGAGAACCCCACTGCCCCTTTTCCTTCAGAAGATTTCCCTTAAAACCCAAGCTTTTTTTTGGGGGGGGAGGTGGAAGAAAAATGCCTTTCCATATCTCTTTCAGAAACTCCTAAATTATTTCAAAAGTGCAATATTTACTTTGATGCTCCTGCAGTGGCTTAAAGTATCTCTCTCTCCCTCTCCCTTCCTCTCTGAAATCAATTACAAATATTTAAAAATACATAAATAACAAGACAGCATTTGTACCAAGCAGCGTGCTAAGACGGGCATGGGGTATTTCCAGTGATGCTCAGAACCCTCTGGAACCAAGTCAAGTTCGCTCGAAGAAACCAGAGCAAACAAGTAGCAAAGGCAAGACATGAACCCCCGGAGCTCGGTCAAGGTCATGCCCTTAAGAGCAGTGTTCCTCCGGTGTTCCTCCAAGTGGGGGCAGCTCGTCTCAATGTCCATCAGGAGCTGTGAGCAGCGCCTGGGTCCCCAGCTTCGCTAAGGAGCTGCTGTGCTAACTAATGTACACTTAAATTTTTTAAAAAAATATTTTTATTGATTTCAGAGAAGAAGGGAGAGGGAGAGAGAGATAGAAACGTCAGTGATAAGAGAGATTCATTGATCGGCTGCCACCTGCCCATCCCCTACTGGGGATGGATCCCACAACCCAAGGACGTGGCCTGACCGGGAACCAAACCATGACCTCCTGGTTCATAGGCGGATGCTCAACCACGGAGCCACGCCCGCTGGGCTTGGGCTATGTTGGAGGGCAGAAGCTCAGTCTCCTGTATTTTTTTAGGTTTTGCATACTTCATTCATGAGTTGACTCAGGTAGTTGCAGGGAATAGTGTGGAATTGGTGGCCAGGCTCCCTGGGATCCATGCTTTCTCTCTAGGGCAGATGTCTCATTTGCGATCCCGTTGGGTCCCCCAGCACTGCTCATTGGAATACTCTTGTTTTATAGCCTGTGTGTGTGTGCAGTAAGTCATTCAGGAAAAGACGGATACCATGTGAGTTCACTTACACGTGGACTCGGAGGAACAAAATGAACGAACAAGCAAAATGGAAACAGGCTCCTGTATTCTTGGAAAAAAAAAAAAGTATTTGTATTGATTTCAGAGAGGAAGGGCGAGGGGGAGAGAGAGAGAGAAACATCCATGATGACAGAGAATCATGGGCCGGCTGCCTCCTGCACATCCCTTACTGGGGGTCGAGCCCCGGACCGGAATCAAACCTGGGACCCTTCGGTCCGCGGGCTGATGCTCTGTCCACTGAGCCACACTGGCCAGGGCAAGACTCCTGTCTTCTTGCTGCATTAGGCGTGCCATGCTCAGGAGGGATGCACGTGATCGGAAGGCGGTTGGGGTACAGGCCAAGGGAACTAGCTGAGGAAGGACACTCCCAGCTTGCACATCTGTCTCCTGGAGATCGTGGACAGTCCATTGTTGGGGGCCAGCTCACACTACGGTTGCTAAAGTGAGACAATGCTTGGGAGAAAAAGGAGAAAGTGCAGGCAAGGGAAAAAAAAGAACAAGCTAAAAGAGGAAGGAGGGAAGGAGGGAAGGAGGAAAGGAGAGAAGGAGGAAGGGAAGGAAGGAAGGAAGGAGGCAGGGAAGGAAGGAGGGAAGGAGGGAAGGAGGAAAGGAGAGAAGGAGGAAGGGAAGGAAGGAAGGGAAGGAGGGAAGGAGGGAAGGAAGGAAGGAGGCAGGGAAGGAAGGAGGGAAGGAGGGAAGGAAGGAAGGAGGGAGGGAAGGAGGGAAGGAAGGAAGGAGGGAGGGAAGGAAGGAGGGAGGGAAGGAAGGAAGGAGGGAGGGAAGGAAGGAGGAAAGGAGGGAAGGAAGGAAGGAAGGAGGGAGGGAAGGAGGGAAGGAAGGAAGGAGGGAGGGAAGGAAGGAAGGAAGGAGGGAGGGAGGGAAGGAAGGAAGGAGGGAGGGAAGGAAGGAGGGAAGGAGGGAAGGAAGGAAGGAGGGAAGGAGGGAAGGAGGGAGGGAAGGAAGGAAGGAAGGAGGGAAGGAGGGAGGGAGAGAGGGAGGGAAGGAGGAAAGGAGGGAAGGAGGGAAGGAAGGAGGGAGGGAAGGAAGGAGGGAAGGAGGGAAGGAAGGAAGGAGGGAAGGAGGGAAGGAGGGAAGGAGGGAGGGAAGGAAGGAAGGAAGGAGGGAAGGAGGGAGGGAGAGAGGGAGGGAAGGAGGAAAGGAGGGAAGGAGGGAAGGAAGGAGGGAGGGAAGGAGGGAAGGAAGGAAGGAGGGAGGGAGGGAAGGAAGGAAGGAGGGAAGGAAGGAAGGAGGGAGGGAGGGAGGGAAGGAAGGAGGGAGGGAAGGAAGGAAGGAGGGAGGGAAGGAGGGAAGGAAGGAAGGAAGGAGGGAGGGAAGGAAGGAGGAAAGGGAAGGAGGGAAGGAGAGAGGGAGGGAAGGAGGAAAGGAGGGAAGGAGGGAAGGAAGGAGGGAGGGAAGGAGGGAAGGAAGGAAGGAAGGAGGGAGGGAAGGAAGGAGGAAAGGGAAGGAGGGAAGGAGGGAAGGAGGGAAGGAAGGAAGGAGGGAAGGAGGGAAGGAAGGAAGGAAGGAGGGAGGGAGAGAAGGAGAAAGAAAAAGGGGGGAGGGAGGGAGGGAGGGAAGGAAGGAGGGAGGGAAGGAAGGAGGAAAGGGAAGGAGGGAAGGAGGGAAGGAGGGAAGGAAGGAAGGAAGGAAGGAAGGAGGGAAGGAGGGAAGGAAGGAAAGAAGGAGGGAGGGAGGGAGGGAGGGAGGGAGGGAGGGAGGGAGGGAGGGAAGGAGGGAGGGAAGGAAGGAGGGAAGGAAGGAAGGAGGGAGGGAAGGAAGGAAAGAGGGAAGGAGGGAAGGAAGGAAGGAGGGAGGGAGAGAAGGAGAAAGAAAAAGGGGGGAAGGAGGGAGGGAGGGAAGGAAGGAGGGAGGGAAGGAGGGAGGGAGGGAAGGAGGGAGGGAGGGAAGGAGAAAGAAAAAGGGGGGAAGGAGGGCGAATAGGATTTTGCTCAGTCAATGAGGGGCTCAGAATGGGTTCCATGAATGGTCTGGTCTTGGCAGGCAACTCCGAAGAGAGGAAAAGGGGCGCCTCCAGTTTTTCCAGCAAAGGCCGGGGCTGGGATTTCACCGTGTCCCTGTCCACTCCAAACCCTGGAAGGAGCATCCAACCAAAAAGGCTCCGTGTCTGCTGCCATGTCCTGCTTTCTCCCCACCAGGCCGGGCGCGCCATTCATCATGCCATCTGTGTGCTTGTCATCGGCGCTGCGCCCCACGGCCAGCAAGGCGGGCGCCTGGCAGGTTCCACACTCTTGGCTGTGCCGGGCCTGGGCGATGACTGGCCGGAGAATTGACTTCTCTTTGTCTACATTTTAATTTCCACGAAATGCAACGGATTCCGACGGAACGAGGCGGCTACGTGTGGCGAGGATGGAGCGAGCCCAGTTCCACTTGGCTTTCTTGCTGCAGCGAAGGCATCTCAGGGGGTGCATCTCGCTGGGCACGCGCACGCACCTCTAACGCGATGCAGGGGACCAGGGACAGGGAGCTGGGACAAACTGGATTTCTACCTGGTCATTCCAGCGATGCTTGGTGGGAGGCACAGATTCAGCCAGGCACGCGTTTTATTAGCTGTGTGACGCATAAAAAGGCTTAAAAAGGCCAACTTCCAAGTGCTACCCACCCTCTCACGCCCCAGGGAGATGACACCCATGAACTCTGATACACAGGCATTTCCCAAAGTATCAGATTATTTGTTTCTTTTTAAAAAATATTTTTAATTGTCCTCGCAGGTTTGGCTCAGTAGAGAGAGCATCGGCCTGTGGACTGAAGGGTCCCAGGTTCAATTCCGGCTAACGGCACAGGCCTAGGTTGCAGGCTTGGTCCCCAGTGGGGGGCGTGCAGGAGGCAGCCGATCCAGGATTCTCTCTCATCATTGATGTTTCCCTCTCTCTCCCAAGGGTTAGAGAGAGAGGGAAACATCAATGATGAGAGAGACTCAAATGTCAGGATGTAAACTACATTTTCCAACTCAGAGTCTACATCCTTCTCTGGGTCCTCTCCCTAGATCCGGGGGACACACGAACTGAGTTTATTTTGCCTGTTTTCTTCCGTGGGAGAAGCGGACTGCCTCCATCCTCTCTTGCTGAGGATTGTCGTCTCCGCCCAGTGGGATCAATACACCAGAGGGTTATAGTCACGGGACAAAGGACGCTAACTGGGCATCATCCTCGGCTTTAGCCTCATTCATGCCAACTGAGCCTCCACATGCTGGAACAAAGGACCAGCAACTAGAACTCTTTTTTTTTTTTTTTAAATCCTCACCTGAAGATGTTTTTCCATTCATTGGAAGAGAGAGGGAGAGACAGACATTGACTGATTGCCTCCTACAGCACCCCAACCGGGGGCGGAGCCTGCAACCGAGGGACGTGCCCTTGACTGGAATCGAACCCGGGACCCTTTGGTCCACAGGCGGACGCTCTATCCACTGAGCCAAACTGGCTAGGGCCCAACTGGAACTCTTGAAGAATGGATTTCCTTCCCTTTCCCACTGGCTTTCTGAATAAAAATGCTTTGCATGCCCTACTGGTGTGTTCCACACTTAGAGGGGAATCCTCATCGTCACACATGGAAAGCATGATGATTTCCACGGAGAAATAACACCTTGTCCCGGCATACAGAAAGCATGTTATTTCACGAATCCTCAAACACGTTTGTCAGTTTGGGACTATTCATAACCCCATAGTACAGATGAAGAAACTGAGGCCTGGAGAATTAACTGATGCGCCCATCACTCAGACATCACACAGGCGTGTAGGAGCCAGCCCCACCAAAGACTTGTGAATGAAGCTTAACATTTTTAAATTTTGAAAAACTAAATTATTATTTTTTAGTTTTAAGAATATATTTTTATTGATTTCCGAGAGGAAGGGGGAGGGAGAGAGAGATAGAAACATCAGTGATGAGAGAGCATCATGGATTGACTGCCTCCTGGATGTCCCCACACTGGGGATCGAGCCCGCAGCCCAGGCATATGCCCTGACCAGGAGTTGACCTGTGACATCCTGGTTGATACGCTGACGCTCAACCACTGAGCCACACCATTGGGCCAAAAACTAAATATTCTTAAGAACCACAGACATCCTGGAAAAGTTACCCCAAATTAAATGCAAATCTCTTCTACCTCAGTGAACAGACTGCCTCACTGTTCAATTTTTAAAAATAAACTTATTGGGGGTGACATTGGTTAATAAAACTATATAGGTTTTAAGTGTATTGTTTTATTTAATTTTTAAAATTAAATTTTATTTCAGTTGATAGAAAGGGGAGGTTCATTTTCTTTTCTTCTCTCTCTCTTTCTATCTTCCACTTTCCCTAAAACTTAAAACAACTTTACTACTTGTAAAAATAGAGGTTAGACAATAAAAGAACTTCAGATCGTGGGGTATTACAATGTTGCTTTTTCTTCCTTAAGAATCGGACTCATACCTCGAGTTAGCATAACACTCAGGAAAGAAAAGTCACTGATGTGAATAATAACTCGGGATTGTGAGGATTACGTGTGCAAGTGGAAGGAGAGAGAGACATAGTGACAGGTCTGAGGCCACCCTTAGGGACAGAGTGATAAAATGTGACTTTATCCCCTGAGGACAAGAGCCAGGCTTCCTATGGGCCAGGTCTTCCCAGGTGCAATCTGACAGGGACTTCCTCTTGACACTCAGCCTTAAGCACATGTCCATCTCACCCACAGACAAGACGGAAATAAGGACACTTCCTTTGAGGGGAAAAAAAAAAAAAAAAGGAATAAAAAGAATGCTTATTTGCCCTAACCAGTTTTGCTCAGTGGATAGAGCATCAACCTGCAGACTGAAGGGTCCTGGGTTCGATTCCGGTCAAGGGCACATGCCCGGGTTGCGGGCTTGATCCCCAGTAGGGGCCGTGCAGGAGGCAGCCAACCGATGACCCTCTCATCACTGACGTTTCTGTCTCTCCCTCTCCCTTCCTCTCAGAAATCAATAAAATATATTAAAAAATAAAAATGCTATTTAACGAAGTGTAAAACCCACCCCCCCACACACACACCTCTGGGTTTATTAGATTTGATTTGTTGAAACTGACATGAGCGTCCCAGGGAAGAAGAAGCGCCTTTCGAGGACTTGGATGGGTGCATCTGGAGTACCACCTAGTGACCGCACAAGACGAGCGGCGGGCGAGATGCGCTCGCATATGGTGCCGCTGGGAACCCAAGGGCTCCCCCGGCCCACGGCCCCCACGCGGCCTGGACCTGGGCCAATGCTTCCACCCCCAGCATCTCCGTCCCTGCCCTCCGCCCGCTGCCAGCACTCACACGGGCGGGCGCGCGCCCATCCCAGGAGGGAGGGGGTTTATGCTCCATCAGCAGCGCGCTCTGGCCACTCAGAGCGTGCCAACCAGGTTGCCAATCCTGCGGCGGACACCTGTCCATTTGGAACAGGATGGAAAACAGCGCCGCGTTCCCCAGAAATCATCAAACACCCTGTCAGCGCGCAACAGATTTCGGCTCACTGCAATCTGGGCAAGACACGAACGGGCCACGGCCAAGCCCCAACCCACGGAGGCAGTCCGCTCTTGCGAGATGGAGAGACGCTGGTGACTCATTTGGTTTGAGGAGGGTTCTTTTTTTTAGGTTACTCCTCACCCGGGGGTACTTTGCCATTGATGTTTACAGAGAGCGGAAGAGAGAGGGAGAGACAGAGAGCAACATCGATGGGAGAGAAACGCATCTATGGGTTGCCTCCTGCACAACCCCCAACCCAGGGCCCGGGCCGGGGAGGAGCTGCAACCCAGGTACGGGCCCTTGACCGGAATCCAACCCGGGACCCTTTGGTCCTCAGGCTGATGCTCTACCCACTGGGCCAAACCAGCCAGGGCGAGGACGGTTATCTTTTAACTAGAAGCCCGATGCACAAAGATTTGTGCTAGAATGGGCCTTTTTTTTCCTGGCTGCCCGCTCGCCTTTCCACCCCAGCCCAGCCCCTTTCTGCTCAGGCCTGCCTTCCCAAGCTGCCCAGAGGCCCTGAGAGACGGGGGTGGGGCAGAACGTCACTCAGTGCCTATATATGCAAATTAACCACCATCTTTGTTGGGTTAATTTGCATATCACTGATTGGCTGGTGGCGTAGCAGAGGCATGGTCAATTTACATGTTTGCCTATTACTAGGTAAGATGATGATGACATTAAATGAGATCCATCTACCTTTTGCTATGGAATGGGTCCTTAGAACAGAGCTGACCAGGACTTGCTAATAAGAGCCCAAGCTCGGCCCACATTTTCAGGTGCTTCCTGAATGACATCGCCATTGTTCAAACAACAATGAAAGTGGTTTTCTTTCTTTTTTAAAAATGTTTGTACTGATTTCAGAGAAGAAGGGAGAGGGAGAGCGAGATAGAAACACCAATGATGAGAGAGAAGCATCAATCAGCTGCCACCTGCACGCCCCCTATTGGGGACCGAGCTTGCAACCTGGGCATGTGTCCTGACTGGGAATCAAACCTTGACCTCCTGGTTCACAGGTCAAAGCTCTACCACTGAGCCACACTGGCCTGCTGAAAATGATTTTCAACCACCTTGCTATTGGAGTGTAAAAATTTTGCATAATTTCAAATAGTATATTCCCCAGTGTGTGTGTGTGTGTGTGTGTGTGCGCACCTCTGTGTGTGTATGTGTGTGCGCACCTCTGTGTGTGTGTGCGTGTGTGCGTGCGCGCGCGCACCTCTGTGTGTGTGTATGTGTGTGTACACCTCTGTGTGTGTGCACCTCTGTGTATGTGTGTGTGCACCAGTGTGCATGTGTGCACCTGTGTATATGTGTGTATATGTGTGTGCACCGGTGTGTGTATATATGTGCATGTGCACCTGTGTGCGTGTACCTGTGCGCGCACCTGTGTGTGTGTATGTGAACCTCTGTGTATGTGTGTGAACCTCTGAGTGTATGTGTGTGCACCGGTGTGTGTATGTGTGTGTGCACTGGTGTGTATGTGTGTATATGCACCTGTGTATTTGTGTGTGTGCGCACCTGAGTGTGTGTGTATATGTGTGTGTGCACCTCTGAGTGTGTGTGTGTGTGCACCTCTGAGTGTGTGTATTTGTGGGGGTGCGTTCTTTAGCTCTTCACCGTGCCCTCTCTGGCCTGGCCCCTCTGAGTGCACCGTCCTCATGAGTCTCAGGTGGAATATTGGCGTCAGAGCGGCCTTGCCTTGCAGATGCCACGGCCCTGGAGCGCACGCTGAGGAGCCGGGCCCTGCCTGGCGGAGGCCGCAGATTCACGTGGCTTAGCGTTGTTATGAGCGGGGCGGCTGGCCGCGGTGACAATACTGGTCTGTTTGTTGGCCATGTCTTCGGGGTTGTCACGTTCAATTTGCACATGACCTCCTGGCCAAAAAGCGGGAAAAGGTGGCAGAGCGTGGGACTGAAAGCTCCTATGATTGCTCTGACAGCTGCACTCGCCTAGAAGTAATGCAAAAGGCAATTTATATGTGTGCACTCTGACCTCTGTGCGGAGAGGGAGCGGACCTAATGATGGGCCGGCCGGGGAGGGGACGCAGACCTCCATGCAGCTGGAGTTTGTCTCCACTCCTGCCCCTCAGCCACTCAATTACAGTCAAGAGAGAAATGAAACGCGCCCGGTGCGCCGGGGAGGGGCCCGCACGGCTCCTTTATAGTGACTGGCTTCTGGCTCGGCGTCTTGGCAAAGGTGGCCGCCGCACGCCTTATTTCACCGGAGACAGATAATCCGCCTGCGCCCCGCGGACAAAGGCCCTGGGCCAGGGGGTGCGGTGCGGTGCCCATCAGAGAGAAAGACAGACGTGGTGACCCGTGGATCTGCGGGGCGGGGGGCGGGGGGGAACAGTGTTTATTTTTAAAATGTATTTGTATTCATTTCAGACAGGAAGGGCGAGGGAGAGAGAGACGGAAACAGCAGTGATGAGAGAGAATCATTGATCTGCTGCCTTCTGCGTGCCCCGACTGGGGACTGAGCCCGCACGTGCCCTTGGCCGGAACTGAACCTGGGACCCTTCAGTCCTCAGGCCGATGCTCTATCCACTGAGCCAAACCGGCTAGGGCCTGAGCAGTGTTTTGAATGAATACCACCTCTAGGCTCTACAGCCTCACAGTTTGTACAAAAGTAGGACATGGGAGGTGGGGGAGGATTGGGGCTTTGTTCAGAGATTAAAAGGGACAGTAACCACCACCTCCGTCAAGGCAGCAGCACCTGCACGCAGATGGCCCACTACCACTTTAAGATGCTCACATCAAGGACCACGCAGACACCCCCCACCCTCCCACTCCTTACCTGTCCCCCTGAGCCTTGACAAACAAAGCAAAACGGGAAATGGAAAATTGCAATAAACAATGCCATTGATTATTCCGGAGAGAACTGCTCAAGTCCAAGTGCCTTTTCCAATGTTCTTGCTGGAATTTTTTTCTCTTTTGGGGATAAAACGCCTCCTAGACATACCCAATGCCTTTCTCCCCACTGGATCTCGCCAGGGCCTTCCCAGGCGGAAAACGGAAATGCATTTTCCCCCTTAACTGCCCAGAATGGACGTTTATGTGGAGGAATATCAAATAACCCCCAGTCTCAAATCAAATCTTCCCCCTTCCCCTCTCTTATTGCAGTGTGTGCTGCGCACTCTTCCTTCCCCAAGGGGTCCCCTGTAGGGCTGGCCAACGTCTGCAGGTTCCCTGTGGGGAGTGCAATGTGGTTTGGGGGGGGGGAGTAGGTTTTACGGTGCCACTAGCTCCCCAGCGCAGCGCGTGGCTGGAGGGGAAGAGGGGTGGGCACAGGTCGCCTGGAGCCTGTCACAGGCCCCGTCAGAGCCACCTCTCCTGGGGATGCATGTGGAGGAGAAGGTAGGGGGCAGGTCCAGGGGGAGGAAAGGCAGGCTGCTTCCTGTCACAGCTCAGGATAGTAAGCTCAGGACCCCTCCTGTCCCGGGACCTGGCCGAGTAGCTGCCCCCTCCCCCATCTTGTTGTTCTTCCGAGAGGAGGGGACAGAGAGAGAGAGACATCAATGATGAGAGAGAATCATGGATCGGCTGCCTCCTGCATGCCCCACACTGGGGATCAAACCCCAAACCCGCCCTGATTGGGCATTGAACCCTAACCTCCTGGTTCATAGGTCAATGCTCAACCACTGAGCCACACAGTCGGGCTCTCCTGCCACTTTAAACACACACACCGAGGACACAGGAAGGCCCAGGAAGGCAGCTGTGAAGTCTTGGCTTGGTTCCTCTTTCTCAGTCCTGTGCCCCCCTTACCTGCCTCCCTGGTCCTCCTCCCCAAGGGGGTGACATCCCAGCCACCAACCCCCCCCCCTGCCCCCAGCAGTAGGAGACAACTAAAGAATGCCAGGGACCTGGGGGTGTTCTACGCTGACTTCTCTGGGGGTCCCTAGGTAAGAAGAAATGGAGGCCAGCTCTTTCTAAACCCATAATTGGGGGGGAGGGGAGGAAGAACGTGGGATGGGCACCTCTCAGGTCCGGAGGAGGCAAAGCCAGAGGTGGTATTTGGGGGCGCTCACCTGAGCTCTGAGGAACCTAACCACAGGGCCTGCGGGACACCCCAACTCCCGGCCTTTTGGGGAGTCCCGAACTCCTGCGCTCCCCCACCTCCGGTGAGAACAAATGTCAGTCCCCCTCCGGTTAAGAAAGACGTGCAAACAGCCTCTTCTGATTTGGAGGGACGCGCGTGTGCGCAGCCCCCAGGCCCAGAACTTTGTTCGCTGAGGTCCCCCCGGGGCCAGGCCCGTCGCGTTGGGGCCTCGGGATGTGGAACCGGCTCCCCGCCCGGCCCGCAGGGTTCAGCGCCAGGCAGACAAAGGGGAGGCCGCGCCCTTGCGGGGTTCGGGGGCGCTGCCCGCTGGCCTTGAAGCCCCGCCGGCGAGGGCACCTGGTTGCAGGTTACGACAAGCTGCCGAGAGAACGCGGAGAACTCAATAAGGAGACGCGGCGCGAGGACGGGAAAATGCTCGAGATGTTGGGGAGACAGCGGGGAAGATGCCCGCAGACCGGGCTCCAGGCGGGCTCTGCGGCTCGGCCCGCCGGCGGGAGCCACGCGGTGTCGCCGGGCTGGCGGGAGGGCAGCGGCCCCCCCCCCCCCCCAGCTCCTCCGCAGCCTCGGAGGGTCCAGCCACTCCTGCAACCCACCCACCAGCCCATCCAACTCGCGCCGTCCCCTTCCCCCCCAAACGGCCACTTTGTTCCCGGCTCTCTGCAGGAAACCGGCCCCCCTCCTCCCCCCGCTTCTTTCTGGAACTTTGGGGCGACAGGGAGGGTCACCCTGTAGTCTCCCCAGCCCCCCTCCCCTGGCGCCCAGGAGACTTGCTCAGAGTTTGTTTTGTTTTTTCTCTCCGTCGCCACCCTCTCACTCAGTTCAAACAGAAGGAAATGAAATCAAGCCAGCGCTTTCTGTGTTGGGGCCCGGTGGGGATGGTCTTGGGGGAGGGGGGGGGGTTCCCCTCTGTCAGGACCCCAGTCTCAGCAGCTGCTGGGGTCCCTGGGACCCGCTGGTTTGGCAGGGCGGTGGGGGTTGAGGGGGTGCGGGGCTCCTCCCCGCCCCTGGACGCTTTTCAAATGCTTTTCATCGCCCGCCGCCTGGGAACAGAGCTCGGGCTCTGGGAGTGCTCAGACCTGCAGAGCCTTGTCCTGCCCTGAGCTCCGCGTGGGGCGGCAGGCCCCACACAGAACCCCAGCCAAGCCCCACTCTAAGTAGAGCCGGCAAGATTTGGGGTGGTCTGAGGGTGCCCCTGAGGTGGACGGGGGCGCGGTTGTCTGGAGAGAGGCTGGAGGAGTGGGGTGTGTTTACGCAGATTCCATTCCAGCCCTCAGACCCGGGGAGGAGGTGGTTAGCAGTCTCAAAAGCAAGATTTTTCCTACAATGTTGCTTTCTTTGAAGGACAAGAGACTTTCTACCAGTGGTACTTAGCACACTGGGGCGCGCACACACACACACACACACACACCCCAAACCCCTATTATGGATCCTTCTTTTTTCTTCCTCCCTCTCTCTTGCTTAAAATAATAATAATAATAATAATAATAATAATAATAATGCAAATGTGAGCATCTCTGTTTACCTCTGGCTTCGGGGTGGAACAGGCGGTAGATAAATGGCTTAACGGACAACAGAGGGCGGGCGCAGAGTGGCCCAGCGTGAAACTGTAACAACCCCCAAAAGTTCCAGAGAATCGGTTACGCAGCCCCTTTCTGGGAGGGATGATCTCCAACACATGCTCCCCTCCTTCCCGGGTGCACCTGGCGCTCAAAACCCCAACCTTGGTTTTCCCCAAACCCCACCCAATCGCTCCCTCTGTCCCTTTCAGAACTATTTATCCTCCTCCCGTCCAAAGCGGGTCTGGCTTTTGTAAGCCAGAATCCCTCTCGGCTAACCTGCCTCCCTGCCCCCACACTGCCGTCAGACTTGGATTTCACATGGGTGACCCAAGTTGGAAGAAACATCGGAACCTGGGCACCAAACCCTGCTTGTCGACCGAGTGCTGAGCGGCTGAGCCAAAGCGCGTGTTAAATGCAGAGAACCAAGAAGTGAAGGGAAGGGGTCCCGGGAAAGAGAGAGTTTTTAGGGCACTGAACTCACAAAACCAATGGAATGAGAGTTTTTCTGTCATGCTGGGCATTCGTGGTCACCTTGAAGGCAAAACTGCAACTTCCCCCAAAAGATCAATTTGTGTGTGTGTGTGTGTGTGTGTGTGTGTGTGTGTGTGTTTGCTTTAAGCTCTTCAGCACACACACACACACACACACACACACACACAAAATCACAAAATAGTTGTTTTCCGAAATGGCAGTGAATCGGCTCAAAGGTTGGCAGGACTTTTTATTAAATAGGTGACACAGAGAAAACAGTTTTAGCCTGCGGTGGACAACCTCCCTCTAATGTTTTGCTTTTGAGAAGACTGGGAGGCAAAAATGGTCGACGAATTCACTCCCCGGGGCCGGGTCTGTGTACACGGAAACCCTTAAGGCTCCGCTGGGGAAACACCACCAACAGAAAAATACAATCAAACATCCCCAACGTCCCCCCACACCCCTCCAAAAGAGAAATGAGAGAGACATTTAAGTAGAAGACACACGAAGCCGTGGCCAGCAACCCCATGGGGGGTGGGGGTCGGGGGAGGGAGAACCAGCTGTAAAAATAAGAAAGATCATCTGTAAGCAAGTTAAAACAGGAGCCCTCGTCCGTAAGAGAAAGGGCAACAAAATCGCCGCTTAGACATGACCTGGAATGAAGGTGCTGGTGAGGAGCCAAGGGGAAAGTTTGAGAAGAGAGGTGGTGGACGAAAATACGCAAACTCCCCAGGGATTTTTTAGGTCCCTATCTTTATAAACCTTCCAGGCAGCTTGGAGGAAAGCCGGGAGGCAAGGCGCGGCCCGATGAGACCAGGAATCCCGCACACGGTCTGGTTGCTTTGTAAGAAGGGGGGCTGGGGAGACACACATGCCCTTCACATCCACCCCCCCCCCCCCACTTCTGAGGTTGGGAATAATAAACTCAAGTGGCCGCCCGTCAGCCCCTGTCCATCTTCTTTAGCAAGCTTGACACAGTGGAAGAAATATGACACGTGAATTATTAAAGAGCAGCTAGTTGACTTCTAACCCTGACTGCTTTGTGTAGACCCCATTACCTGCGGATCTAGCTCGCAATCGACAGCAGAATTACAGGGCGAGCGAGCCCGGGAGGAGGCAGGAGAACGCAGAGCGAGGCTTTGGGGTGGGGGGAGGGGGGGGGAAAGCAGGTGCTTCACCCAGCCCAGTGCGCCACCCAAGAGGATGAGGAAAATGTTTCAGAAAACAAACCCCCTCCTCTAAGAAGGAAGTCAATTTCTCAGGCCGAGGAAAAAGGGACAGAATTTCAAGCAGACGCAGAATTCCCAGCCTCCCTCCTCCGCATCACCCTTTCCATCCCTCCGATTCCCACTCCCTGCAGCGGGAGCCGCTGAGGGTGTCAATCTGTATCTTTAACCTGATTTCAAGGAATCCTCAAATTCATCAACAGACCCCCTTTTCCTTTCTGACACATCCCTACCCCCCCCCAGGAAAGATTTCTCAGAAGCCCATTTCAAGACAGCAACCCCCAGCCCCTTTCCAAGTTGGGCTCTCCCAGAACTTCAGGAAGCACCCCCGAGACCCCTTGGGTTTGGGCCACTGATAACACGGTAACCATCAGCGCTGATCACTCAGGAAGACAGACAAAAGCTGCTTTGTGCTAAGAGGTTACCAACGGGAAGGGATATTTGAACACTTGGGGGTGTCTCCGGGTACCACGGACAAGAGGAGAGATGGAATAATAATGACGGCGATGATGAGGATGCTGCTGTCCTCGGGGGCTCGGGTGTGAGTGTCCTCTGGCCAAGGCGCAGATCACTGAATCCATTCCCACATGGGAGTGAGGCAGGCGCCAGGGGTGACTCCATCCGACAGAGAAGCGGGGCGGCGAGTGATGGAGACGATTGTCCAAACGTGACCCTCCGTTAACACCGCCTCTCGGCATCTGGATCCTGTCACCGCGTCCCATCCCACAGCCGGGAGGGCCCCGAAGCCGGGAGCGCGGTGGGTGGGGAGGCTGACCCAACCCTGCCCCCCTCTATCTTCTCTCGCCTTATTACCCCTCCTGGGCCCGTTGTCGCACAGGTGCTAGCAATTTGCTCCTTATCACGCGTCTGTTTACGAGGGCCTTTCTTAACAACAAAGGGAGAGATGGTATTAATATTAATTAACACAATAAAATGAAGCGGTTTGGGGGGCTCCATCCACCAAATGAGTCCTCTCATCGCCTAATTGCAACCGGAGAGAGAGGAGGGGGGAGAGGAGGAGGGGAGGCGAGGGGGGGGGGTACACAGATGACCTACTGGGTGACAGGCACCGGTTGGAAGGGTGACATTTTATTGTAAGTCTCCCAATGAAAGGAAGGAAAGGAAGGGACCAGTCAATTTAATGCAGGGGACCAAGAGTGCAAGAGTGTTGCTAAGAGACAGGGATGCGGGCAAAGTTCTGTGTGAAGCACTCTGCTGACCTTATGCAAATGGAGGCGACCACCGCTTTGTGGCGCGGCTGCGAATCCACCCCCTGTGTCACCAATACCTGGCATCGAGCCTTTTATTCAAATGTTCTCTAAACACACTCAACAGAGGACCTGACAAAGGCGTGACACATTTAGGGGCTGGAAACACACACACACACACACACACACACACACACACACACACACCAGGGGGAAGAAGAATAGTCCGAAGTTTTAAAACCCAGAAAAGAAAAAAAAAAAAAAAACCACCACCAGATCTTTGGGTGGAAATGTCACACGTCTTTCCCTTCCCACACTGTCACCTCCCTCTAGCTGGGAAGTCACCTAAAGAGGCAGAAACTGCCTTTTCGCGGCAGAAATAGAAGCTTATTAAGATACCACCGCGGAGCTCCAAGTGCTGTCATTAATTCCCACCCCGGCAGCGTGGGTGGCCAGGGGGTGTGGGAGCTGGCGCAGGCGAGGGAGGTTGCATCAGATGCCCCTGCCCCCACAAACACAGCCAGTCTGCCCCGCCTTCTCTCTTACCCACCTGCTCCAGGGACCAGGTTAAGTACAAAAGGCCAGAGGCCTGGCACCCACTGCATCCCTCCCCCCATCGCACCCCACCCCCCAGAAGTGGCTGTTCTTACAGTTACATAAAGTGGGGCACCTGGGAGGGGGGGCTGCAGAGGGTCTTGGGCAGGACTGGGAGGTGGGTGCCCCTTTCCACCCGCTGAGAGCTGGGCCCTCACGGGACCCCTTTGTGTGGCAAGGGGCGCCTCCAGCCCGTCACACCCCTCCCCCTGCCCTCCCTTTATGGGTCCTTGAGGGGCAGGCGAGACAAACCCTACCCGCTACTCAGCGTGGCCGGGCCTGGAGTTGGGGTTTGCCACCCTCTGGGGCACTGCACAGTGTCACTGCCAACTGTCCAGGCCGAATCCCCCCTCTCTCTGTCTCCCCTCCCCCTGCCTCTTCTTGTCACTCCAAGCGACCCCGAGTCCCCCTGGGACATGAGAAGGAACCTCAACCCCCAGGAAACCAGAGGACCTGAGGGCGCCCATCCCCAAAATGTCGCAAAGCACGTGATCCTCACAGTTTGGGGAGGAGTTCTGGGGTTTGAGGCAGGGGATGGGGGGAGCTGGGAGGAGACCCCCCACCTGCTGATCCACATGCCTTGGGCCACATCTGGAAACTTCTGCCGACCCCCCACGCGCTTCCTGGGGACGCTGGCTGTGGGGAAGGGGACCCCCTGTGTTAGTGCGGGCTCAGCACCAGCACGCACAACTCTGCTAACTCCTGTACCCCGCGAGCTGCTCACACGCCCTCCCTGCCCCACGTTTGGATTCAATGTGGACCCTCCCAAGGTGGGGCGGGGGGGACCTTTCCTCATGCGCACGCTACCATTAAACTTTCATCTCGGCGGCGTGGAGGGTGAACCTTGTAATGGGAAATTCAAGCGCTGCTGTAAATATTAATGGGATATGAAATGAAGCCGCAGCTCTCCCGGCCCGACAGCGAACCCCCGCGAGCGTGCGCGGCCCCCGGGCGGGAAGGGGCCTGTCCCTTGTCGCTCTCGCTTTATCACATCAGCGCGGCCGCCCGTGGGCTTCCAGAAGCCGAGGCGCCGGGTCACGCACGACAAATGTCCCCGTGTCCCCCGTCGGCAGGCCCCGCCTGGCCCTGCCACTCCATCCTCCCAGCAGGCCCGCGGAGGCTGCTGGCGGGTGTCAGTTTCAGGTAAAGAGCTCTCGGCGGCGGGGCGGGCGTCTCCAAATAGGTTACAAGGTTTCCAGTGCCACCTCCAGTCCCCGCAGCCCTAGGCGCCGCCGCATCGCCGGGGGAGGAGGGATGCGCCCCTTCCTCTCCATCCCTCTGCGCCCCAGCCTCACAGTTGCCCCCGGGAACTGGGCGGGGCGCCTGGGGTGGGGGTGGGGGGATGGCGAGGAGCGCAGTCCAGGCCTCGTGGTCCCCATCCCAGCGTTCTCAGGTCTCCATTTGCCCCCCCCACCCCCCCGACGTGCGTCCACGTGGCGCAAGACTGCTAGGAAGTGGGACTGGCTGGGGGTGGGTGGCAGTTTGCAGAGATCTATGCTCCCTCGGACCCCAGGTCCCTGGGTCGCCCAGGTCCCTGGTGTGGATTTCTGGAAAAGCCGGAGGGGGACGACGACACGAGGCAGGGACCTTGGCAAGGGCTGCTGAGCACGGCCACCCACGTCCAGATTGGCTGGGCCCCAGCTCCCGCCGCCGCCGCCGCAGAGGGTCCGGGAGGCCCGGCGCGCTCACTAGCGTGGCCGTCAGCACCCCGAGCCGCCTGGCGCGTTATTTCAACAGCCGGGGAGGTCGGTAGTTTGAGTGGCAGGCGACGCCTGTCCGCCCTCAGTCCCGGTATTTCAGTGGCACCCGCCGCACTTGGGAGAGCTCAGCTGTAGATGGGACATTGATCTTCACTCCTGAGCGCATGCACCCAGGGCTCCCCCACCCTCGGCCGCTCCGGGTGTGGGATGTCCTCCCGGCGGCCGGCTCGGCCCTGACACAGCAGGTCCACTCACGACAGAGGCAGGCGAGGAACGGGGGTTAGACCGGGGGCAGGTGAGCGCGCGTTGGAGAGGCCACACGCGCGCGTGCGCGCAGCAGGTTAAAGCCAAAATCGACTTAAGTGATGGCCCAGCAAGGGCCGCGGCTCTACAGGGTCTTACCTCTCACCCAGGTCATGTCTGCCTCATTGCAAATGGGGCGACTGGGGTACACATCACAGCGAGGAGCTATTTTTTTTTTTTTAAGCCCCAAAGCACACAGGCGCTCACACCCTCGCCGCCGACGGGGGGCCAAGTGTCTGTCCCTATGACTGAGCCCCAGACTTCAAGGAGGAATCCCCCTTTTAAATGATTTCCTGTCCGGCTAGTCTCTCCCCCCTGCCCCCCCCCGCCCCGCCCTCCAATTAACCCCAAAATAGCTCCTCCATCCAGATGCGCAGGAACGAAAGGCGGGGCCGCGATGATCCGAATGGAAATAACAAGGATGTACTTTTGTAACAGCGGGTTCCCTGCGGGGGGGAGGGGGCAGTTTCCAAAGTGTCAGGTTAAAGGGCCAGGTGAGGGGGGCTTCCTCCCCTCTAACCTGCGGCCAGGTCCCCACCCGCACCGCTGGTGATTGGGCATCGCCCCTGCCATTCATTCTTCTCCCCTCCCCCCCCACCCCATCACTTCCCCCCCCCCCCCCCGCCCTTTAAAAAAAAACAGTTACATTTTCCAAGACAACTTCAAAAAAAAAAAAAAAAAAGGACAAGCCCCGGATAAAGGTTTGGTGAGCGTTAAACCACTTTCTCAGCGTGCACGACAGGGAGGTGTATTTTCTCAAGAGCCGATGGCGGCCTCGGCGCGGTCCGGCCGGCGCGCCCGCAGCCGCGTGTTTATTTAACCTGCTGCGGGGCGGGGCGCGGGGCGCCGCTCACGCCGAGGGGGGCCGGCGCATTACACTGCACCCCGGGCACCTTGATTGATTGTTCCCACCCCGGAGCCTTCGGGGCGTAATTTAGCACAGCGGGTTTGGCATCACCGACTAGGTTTCAAGAAACAGAAAGAAAGAAAAAAAAATAATAATAAAAAAATCCGGTGAGCGATTTCAGTGAACAACTAGCACCAAGCAACCTTCCTCCACCGGTCACCCCGAAACAGTGTAAGAGCCTCCGGAGATGGTCCGCTTTGGATAACCACAGGGCGCGCGGCCTCCTTCCACCCTGGGCCCCCAAGCGCGGGCAGAGAACGGGCTGGGGGGCAGGCGCGCCAGGCTGGGGTCCCCTGGCGTGGGCTTCCCTCTCCCCTCTTTTGCTCTTTCTTTTCAGTAACAGGCTGCGCGACGTGGACGCGGCAGAAAGCCAGACAAAAACGCACGTTTTCGCGTCTCCTGAGAATTCCCTGATCGAGTCCCTGCTGGGCTTTCGCTCTCACCCCCATGGGGGGAGGAGAGATTTTTTTCCCTTACAAGCGACAGACTTGTCCAGTGTGGGGAACGCAGTTGGTAATATTTGACCTTTTTTTTTTTTCAAGTGAATTATCCCAGTGATCTGGGCACATCCGAGGGTTCTGAAACACGTAATTTGAAAAGAACAGCTAAAGGACCCATGAATCGGTGAAGAACAGGGTCCCCAGGGGATTCTATGCGGAAGAAACAGTATAAATGCATATATATTTTTTTTGCCAGTACCCACACGTATGCATACTAGCTAATGAGTGCTTGATAAATCTTTTTTTTTTTTTTTGCTATAATGAAAATGGGACATTTTTTTCTGTGCATCTTTTGGGTTAGAATTATTCTGATTAGCGATGGTTGTGTGTGTATGTGTGTGTAGAAGGGAAATTTCAAAGGGGCGCTATATTTCCCAGTCCCAGACAGGCGCCGGGTCATTCGGGGTCTGATGGGAAGGCGGCTAATCGGATATGGGCAAGAGGCTGCAGGGAGGGTGGGGATTTGACAAAGATACCAAATGCATCATTGTCCCCCAAATACGTCAACACGTTTAAAGGAGACCCCTTCCGTTCTTCCGTTAATAGTGAGGGAGGCGGAAATTCTTATATACCCGGTAATGGCTATAATGGCAACATTAAAATGAAACATTTCTTCTCCATCTGTTCATCCATCTCATTCTTTTATCTCGGTTGTGTACTTTACAATGGTGGTCACGAAACTGACCCAGGAACTAAATAGTTCCTTTTTAGCAAATGCTCCTTAGAGGCCTGGCTGGTGTGGCTCAGTGGATAGAGCGTCGGCCTATGGACTTGAAGGGTCCCTGGTTTGATTCTGGTCAAGGGCACATGCCCGGTTTTCGGGCTCAATCCCCAGTAGGGGGTGTGCAGGAGGCAGCCGATCCATGATTCCTCTCTCATCATTGATCTCTCTCTCTCTCTCTCCCCCTCTCCCTTCTCTGAAATCAATAAAAACAAATATTAAAAAAATATTAGTATCACAGGCAAGCGTTGCAAGCTCAATCCCTAGTAGGGGGTGTGCAGGAGGCAGCCGATCAGTGACTCTCATCTCTCATCACTGATGTTTCTAGCTCCGTCTCCCTTCCTCTCTGAAATCAATAACAACATATTTTTTTAAAAGTCCCTTATATTTGGGGCAGGTTACGAAAACCCCAATGGTATCCCTTCTTTGGGGATAATGTCACTTTTCAGCAATTTTATTTGTAGCCCTTGATGTTGCTATTTACCCTCAGATGGTGTCCAAGGACCAAAACCAAAATATTTGCAAAGCTCCGGGAGAGACCTCTGAGCACACAGCCCTTATCAGGAGGGAGCACAGACACCACAGCCGGAGGGAGAGAGGGCCAGGGAGAGAGGGCCGGCTGACAAAGGAGATGTTTACCTCTGACTCAGTGGTGGGCAGGGACGGAGAAGGCTGCCAAGCAAGGTGAAATGAAGGTCAATGTGTCTGTGGACTAAGTTACACATTTTAATCACCGAGCTAAGGAGGCGGGAGCTGCCAGCTGAATCCATGGGCAGCCGTTTTCCAAAAATGTTCTGGAAATCATTGATTCGCACCGAAAATACATTTTCAAAGGGCATTCACCACCAGTTTTTTTTTTAAAAAAAAGAAACCCAATTTACATTCCCCTTAACCACAACAAGCATCATTTTACAGGTTGTCTCCTGGGAGGAAAAATCAATTGGGTGGGGCCCTATTTCTTTTCAAGGCGGGCACTTTTACCATACTTAAAAATGCTCACACGCAGACCTAACTACAAACGCACGCCTGTGAAATGTGGCCACCTCCCGGCTGTGTGGCCTTGGGCAAGTTACTTGAGTTCTCTGGGCCTCCGGCTCCTCCTGTGAAATGATAACAGTGCCTTCACATACACAGGAGGCACCCCTCCTGATAAGGGCTGTGTGCTCAGAGGTCTCTCCGCTACTCAGAGCCCACAGCCTGCCTCAGTGTTATTACTGACGATGATTTTTTTTAGTTATGATAACCCAGGAAGCTGTGACCAAACTCTGAAACTTCAACTCTTACATTGGAAATGGTTCCCTTAGAGCGTGTGTTCCAATTCGCACTATTGTTTTCCTTCCTGTCTCCATAGGCCTGGAGGCATGAAATAGGCGTCTGTGTAAACAGCAAACTGAAATGCAGCCCCAGGCGGTGATGGGTACACCGGTGAAACACACGTACACCGAAGAGCGGTCTGTAAAAAGGCTGACAGCTCTGTGACGGCTGTCTAGACCCTCTGTTGGGCAAGGATGCCAGCACGCTCCTTCCCTATTTTGTCTTATGTAAGGACTAGAGGCCCGGTGCATGAAATTCGTGCACAGGTAGGGTCCCTAGGCCTGGCCGGCAATCAGGACCCATCTGTTGGGTGACCGGGGGGGGGGGGGGGGGGGACGATTGGGGCCCCCCGCTGGCACCCACCTTGGCTGGCCTGAGGCCTGCGGGCTGGGGGCAGCTCCTGCATGGAGTGTCTGTCCCCCGGTGGTCAGTGCACATCACAGTGACCAGTCGTTCTGCCAGTCATTTGCATATTAGGCTTTTATGACATAGGAAGTCCTTCACATCCTATTTTACCATCCTCTGGGTTTTATCAGACATTTATCATTGGTGCCACTGTTCCTATCAGGCTGTTCAAGTTAAAATTTATTTTTAAAAGAAAGGGATGGTCCTTGAACACATGTCAGCATGTTGATTACAAATGAAGTTCCTGCCCGGCCAGTGTGGCTCAGTGGTTGAGTGTCGACCTCTGAACCAGAAGGTCACAGTTCGATTCCCGGTCGGGGGGCACATGCCCGGGTTGCGGGTCTTTTGGAGTGAACCTTGGATTCTTTCACAATAGCTTCCAAGTTGCCCAAAACTATGAAGCAAGGACATTCGAGACAGAGATGCCAGCATGGGGGCCTGTATGTGAATGCCGACATCTGAGGCAATATCATGGTTCGCCTTTAACTCACACATCAATTCCTTTTTAAAGCATTGCTCCCTTTCGACAGTCTGTCCATGCTTCTATGTTTCTGGGTCTATTTTGTTCAACAGTTTACGTTGCTCGTTAAGATTACCCATCTGAGTGGGATCCTGTGATACTTGTCTTTCTCTGACTGGCTTATTTCAGGAAGGTGGCGGAGGGTGGGGGTGGGTGGGAAGAGACCAGTCAAAGACCTTGTGTGCATATATGCATAATCCACAGACACAGACTATAGGGGGGTGAGGGCCTGGGGTGGGGAGGGCAGGCTAGAAGGGGTCAATGGGGGGGGAAGGGAAGAGGGACATATGTAATACTTCCAACAATAAAGATT
Source organism: Corynorhinus townsendii (assembly GCA_026230045.1). Taxonomy (NCBI): domain Eukaryota; kingdom Metazoa; phylum Chordata; class Mammalia; order Chiroptera; family Vespertilionidae; genus Corynorhinus; species Corynorhinus townsendii. The sequence continues at coordinate 6,456,079 of JAPDVU010000017.1, forward strand.
TTTTTAAAAAAACTACTCATAAATGTTGTAAAATTGGTATTTTAAATGAGCTAAACAGAATTAGTATTAAATTACTTTAACTCTTTTGTTGCCAATAGGAAAACAGATGCTGTAGAATTTCAAGTTAGACAAAGAGGGCTTAAAATACAGGGTGGAAAACTATTTTACAGGAAATACATTTTCAGGGACATTTTTTTAAAAAGCGTTCAGAATGAACACCTCAAAGTAGCTTAAACATTTGTTTGCAAACAGCAGTGCCCTCGGCGGGTTTGTTTTGTTAATCCTCACCCGAGGCTATTTTCCCCCCACTGATTTTTAAGGAGAGTGAAAGAGAGAGAGAGAGGGAGATGCGCTCCGACCAGGGCCTGCGCCGGGAAGGAGCCTGCAACCAAGGTCCGTGCCCTTGACCGGACTCGAACCCGGGACCCTTCAGTCTGCAGGCCGACGCTCTATCCACTGAGCCACACCAGCCAGGGGCCCAACATCGCTTTTTTCCTTAACTCCTTACAACCACGAGCCCCCAAATGTCTCAGAATTCTTCCCGAGGTGGAGGCACCGGCACCCGCCTGGTCGCCTGCCTCTGCGGGCCTCGCACACCTACCTCTGGCTGGGCTCCTGTTTCCATGGCGACCAGGTGCACAGTGACAACGTGGCTCCAGAGGACGAGGCCACGTCTTCCTCGAGGCGGCGGCGTCTCTTAAAGATGCAAACCCAGCGCCGCGGCCGCATTCTCTCCGGGACGCGCTGCCGCCTCCCCAGGGCAGTGGGGGACACTCAGGACCCCACGGGGCCGCCCTGGCCTTGGAGGGGACCCTGACCCGGGCCCGGTGGAGCCGCAGGCCCTGGTTCTGCTGTGCAGACCCGCGTCCCTGTGACTTCCGGCAGAACCACTTCCGGGGGAGGGGTGAGGCTCATCAGAAGGATGGACAGCACCTGGCTCTCCCTCGGCCTGGCCCAGCGGTGGGCAAACGCATTCGTCCACAGAGCCAAATACCAACAGGACGACGATGGAAATTTCTTCGGAGAGCCACATTTTTTAAACTTAAACTTCTTCTAACGCCACTTCTTCCAAATAGACTCGCCCAGGCCGTGGTATTTTGTGGAAGAGCCACACTCGAGGGCCCAAAGAGCCGCACGTGGCTCGTGAGCCGCCGTTTGCCGACCATGGCCCTAGCCAGTCTGCCTCAGTGGATAGAGTGTCTGCCCACGGACTGAAGGGTCCCGGGTTCGATTCTGGTCAAGGGCACATGCGGGGTTCCTGGTTTGACCCCCAGTAGGGGGCGTGCAGGAGGCAGCCAATCAATGGTTCTCTGTTCATCGATGTTTCTCTCTCTCTCTCCCTTCCTCTCTGAAATCAATAAACACACACACACACACACACACACAAACACACACATTTTAAAAGGCTCAACTTTGAGCATGACCAGGAGCCCGTGGAGCCCAGAGGCCTTTGCGGGGCCCCTCTACATACCCCCGGCCTCTGGCTTCGCTAGGCATCTTTTTAACTACCCTGGAGCCCACTCCCATGCATTGGACCTCTTGGAAACAAAGATTTTTGCAGGTGGAAAAAAATTGAAAAACACACCAAATTTCCTGGCTGGTGTGGCTCAGTGGTTGAGCATCAGCCTAGGAACCAGGAGGTCACGGCTTGATTCCCAGTCAGGGCACCTGCGGGGGTTGCGGGCTCCATCCCCAGTAAGGGGGCGTGCAGGAGGCAGCCGATCCATGCTTCTCTCTCAGCATGGATGTTTCTCTCTCTCCCTCTTCTTTCCTCTCTGAAATCAATAAAAAAAAAAAAATCATTTTAAACATAAAAAGGAAAACATTGCTCTCGTTGAGATCTGCCAATAGTTAAACTCGTCTACACAGTTCTTTTCTTTGCCCCTTCCTTTCAAGCACAGCCCTTCAGCAAGCAGACACTTGAACTCGATGGCTTTTTCTTTCTGGCCATTTCAGGGCACGGCTATCAAAAACGAAGATAATGTCCGAGATCTGGGACCTCCTCCGCTTTCTCGCGGAGTTTAAAGCGTCTAAAGGCAGCTCTGGCCCCGGGTGCGGCCCACAGAGCTGTTTGCTCGGCCACAGTTTGCTGGAGAGGGTAATGTGTTTGCTAGATAAGCCGCAAGGGCCCAGCCAAAACCAGCCAGGCCCTGCGTGATAAACCCTGACACGCGCAGCCATTTTTCACACACATGAAAGGAAGGTCTGGCACGCCAAGGAAAACGGAGGGGTCCGCGCGCGCACACACACACTCGCAGAAATGTTTATCGAAACCGGAAAAGCAAATAAGAGAGACTGGCATCTCTTAGTCCATTACATCGATTGGCGCAATTAATCAAGTCTCTTTCTTGCCGTTGTTATTGGATGGGAAGGGTAAGTCCTCGGGGGCGTGTGGTTTGGCCGCCTAGCCCTGATGCAGCCTGGAGTCCCCTGTGAAGTTCAGCGTTTAGGAGGCTGAGCTGCTCGGGCGGGAGGTGAGAACTCAGTTGGATGAAAATATGCTATGCCTTTATAATTAGAGGTCAGTGCTAAAGGTCAATTAAGACAATTCTTAACATAAAGATGTGTTTTTTAAAAATTACATTTTATTGATTTTTTTACAGAGAGGACGGGAAAGGGATAGAGAGTTAGAGGCCTCAATCAGCTGCCTCCTGCACACCCCCCACTGGGGATGTGCCCGCAACCAAGGTACATGCCCTTGACCGGAATCGAACCTGGGACCCTTCAGTCCGCAGGCTGATGCTCTATCCACCGAGCCAAACCGGTTAGGGCTATATAAAGATGTTTTAAAGTAAAGTAGCTCTGCAAACTAGAGTAATTAAAAAATGCTGGGCCCTAGCTGGTTTGGCTCAGTGGATAGAGCGTCAGCCTGCGGACTGAAGAGTCCCAGGTTCGATTTTGGCCAAGGGCACATGCCTGAGTTGCAGGCTCGGTCCCCAGTAGGGGGCGTGCAGGAGGCAGTCAAGCAATGATTCTCATCATTGATGTTTCTATCTCTCCTTCTTCCTTCTTCTCTAAAATCAATAAAATATACTTTAAAAAATGCTGGAAGTGAATTATTTAAAAAAATGCTGGAAGTGAATTATTGAATCTTCTTTTTAACATTTAAAAAGATACTTTTATTGATTTCAGAAAGGAAGGAAGAGGGAGAAAGAGATAGAAACATTCAGTGATGAGAAAGAATCATGGATTGGCTGCCTCCTGCACACCCCACACTGGGGAATGAGGCCTTGACCTTGACCGGACTCGAACCCAGGAACCTTCAGTCTGCAGGCCGATGCTCTATCTACTGAGCCAAAGCATCTAGGGCATGAACCATTGATTCTTTATAAGAATTTCCTATTTCTAGAAAAAGTAATGGGAAAAATACCAGAATTTCACAAAATGAGCCCTCTCTTAAAGTAAGAAGTTTAATTAATATATATATATAATAAATTTATATATATGTTGAGACTGATTGTTTATACTGTGATCACTTTAAGTTAATTTAGAGGGAAATATCAACTCTAAATTCATGTCCTGGAAAACTTTTCTATTTCTTCCTCCTGAGAAAAAAATACTTTTCTGATGTCTTATTCTTCTCAGTCAAAAGTATTTGAGAAAGTGAGGAAAAGGCTCCAGTAGATTGGCTCATCTATAGCACATTAAAAAACATAGTTACTTGGGCCCTAGCTGGTGTTGCTCAGTGGATAGCGCAGACCAAACAGTCCTGGGTTCGATTCTGGTCAAGGGCGCATACCTCGGTTGCAGGTTCCTGCCCGACCTGGGCCCTGGTCAGGGCACGCACAGGAGACAACCAATTGATGTGTTTCTCTCACATCAATATTTCTCTCTGTTTTTCCCTCTCTCTGAAAAATCAATGGAAAAATATCCTCAGGTGAGGATTTGTATATATACATATATATATACACACACACACACACACCACTTGGATCTCTGGAAATGTGTTTCTTCTCTATATTAATCACTTCAAATATTTTTATGCCTCAGTGTTAATAATCTATGAGTATAGATTTTTAGATGAATTTAATGTCAACTAGGGATTAATGTGAATTAATTAAATTGACTGTGTTACCTTAATGAGAAAAAAGGATTTCGTTTTAATTCTGATGATCTTAATAAAGCCCTCTACTTATCTGTATTTTCTCAACACTAGGAATTATTTTTATTAGAAGGCGGATTAATCTAATAATGGCAGAGAGCGAACGAAATCAAGTGACTGCAAGCTGACTCTGTTATTGTTATTGAGGTTGCATAATCAAATCAAGTAATTTTCAATTAAAAAGGAATCAATTTGCGTAATCTATTTAAAAATGGAAACGTAACTTGAAGTTCACATTTAAGTTTCTTCTGAAACAGCCATTCGACAGAATTTAAAACAATGTCTGTGATGACAGGTAAATGTGTCACATCTTACACATGCATCTCCAATAAAAGTATTGTCCGCAAAGATGTAGTCCCACAGACAGACAGTTTTTAGTTAAAACAATCCCATCAGGTTGATGATAATGCTTCAGATTAATTGTTTTATTTATTATTTTCAGTATATTTTTATTGATTTCAGAGAGGAAGGGAGAGGGAGAGAGAGAAACATCAATGATGAGAGAGAATCCATTGATAAGCTGCCTCCTGCACGCTCCCTGCTAGGGATCAAGTCTGCAATCCCGGGCATGTGCCCTGACCATGAATTGAACTGTGACCTCCTGGTTCACAGATTGATGCTCAACCACTGAGCCACACTGGCTGGGCATCCCAATGTTTTAATTAATCAATTTAATTTTTTTCAATCACGGATTACGTTCTTTTTATTTTTTGTATTACTTTCAGGTGTACAGCATAGTGGTTAGCCAATCATATACTTCAGAAAGTGTCCCCCAATATTTCCAATACCCACCTGGCACCATGCACAGTTATTATAATATTATTGACTATACTAGAGGCCCGATGCACGAAGATTCAAGCAAGAATGGGCCTTCCTTCCCCTGGCTGCCAGCACCGCCTTCACTCTGGCCCGGAGCCACCCTTCCGCCTTCCCATGCTGCCCAGAGGCCCGGAGTGGCTGGGGCAGTGGCTGGGGCAATGACTGTGTTGTCACCATGGCAATAACACAAGAGTCCCGCCCTGCCCCCAGCTCGGTGCCTGTGTATGCAAATTAACCTTCCATCTTTGTTGGGTTAATTTGCATACTCACTCCTGATTGGCTGGTGGGTGTCGCGAAGGTATGGTCAATTTGCATCTTACTCTTTTATTAGTGTAGATTCTCTGTGCTGTACTTTACATCCCCATGGACTATTTTGTAATTGCCAATCTGTACTTCTCAATCCCTTCACCTTTTCCCCCCATCCCCCCAACTCCCTCCCCTCAACAACTGGGCCACACCAGACGGGCTTTGCCTTCCAATGTGGCAACTTTGGTATAATTTGGAGCCTTTCACATTTAGCAACATGTAGAGGTTTTCTCGAACATCGCTTTTGAAAAGGTCTGGCTTCACTCACTGTCTCTCCCTAAGACTTCTTTCTTTTTCTCTGTTGAGCGCATGCATTACTCTGTGGCTTTCCCTTCCCAAAGCCCAGATGTGCTAACATCAATTATCATCAGCGTTATTTGCCTTTCCGCGTGGACGAAGAGGTGCAGCCAATTCATCCCATCTCTGCAGTTACCTCCCTGTCTATAAAGCTCTCCGCTGGGACTCCCTGGGAAATATTTCAGTGACAGCTTCATTTTGCAGACAAGGGAAACGGGGAGAATAAAACATTTCTGGGAAAGCTGACAGCCCCAACGCTGAAAAGTTAAGCACTGGAGATTTCACAGAGGCAAACGAGACGATCCCCCTAACGTCATGTCAGAACATCCCTGAGTCGCCGTGCAATTGCGACTCCTGGGACAGGCCTCCTTGGAAAGAGTTTGCCATTTGTAGTTTTTCCTCTTTGCTAGACCAGGGGGCAAGCTTTATAAAATGGGGCCTGTGTGTGTGTGTGTGTAATTAGCACACCGTGAGGATATACATTCTTTCTGAATAAAATTTCTTAACCTTTTAAAAATATTTTTATTGATTTCAGAGGGAGAGAGAGAGAAACATCAATGATGAGAGGGAATCATGGATCAGCTGCTTCCTGCATGCCCCTCACTGGGGATAGAGCCTGCAACCCATGAAAGATGAGACAGAGGGCCGGAGACCAGGACACAGGCTTTATTAGAGGAGAAGACCCTGCCAGGCTACCTTCCAAATGGGGAAAGAGTCCAGGTGCAGGGGTGAAGGCGCCTTTTGAGGGGAGGAAAGGGAAGGGTTGGGGCTTAGAGTACTCGGCACACGCTGATTGGTGGTTTCATGTAAGGCACATAATTAGGGACTTAGGAATCGGGGGCTTAGGGTATTTGGCAGTTCAATGTACTGTCCATATAAGGTGCCTGGTTAGGTGTTCAGGAATGTTCGGGCTGCAGGTGGAGTTTACGTCATTCTCCGTCCATCAGCTGGGGGGAGGGAGGATCTATCAACCCAGGCAGGTGGCCTGACCGGGAATCGAACCGTGACCTCCTGGTTCATAGGTGGGTGCTCAACCACTGAGCCAGGCCAGCCAGGCTTCTTAACGTTATTTTTAAAAATTCTTAAAATTTCTTAAAGTCCTACTTTTGCTGTGATGACCATCCTATTTCTCTGTTAAACGGGAAACGCTGACTCTAGCATTGTTAATAATTAGTTAATTTCATACCAAAATCAGTACAAATTCTTAATAGGAACTCAAGGAACACAGCTCAAATTTCTGCAAACTATTTATTTACAATACTAGAGGCCCAATGCACGAAGATTCATGCAAGGATGGGCCTTCCTTCCCCTGGCTGCCGGCACCGCCTTCGCTCTGGCCGGAGCCGCCTTTCTGCCTTCCCACACTGCCCAGAGGCCCAGAGTGGCTGGGGCAGTGCAGAACGCCTGTGTTGTGGCCATGGCGAGTCTTTGTTGGGTTAATTTGCATACTCACTCCTGATTGGCTGGTGGCATCACGAAGGTACGGTCAAGTTGCACCTTTCTCTTTTATTAGTGTAGAAATGCAAAATATATTAGCGTTTAAGGAAAATCTGCATGTCTGATATTAAGAAAACTCTCACTTCTAAAAGTGAGCCTTGCCCTAGCTGGTGTGGTTCAGTGGCTAGAGCGTTCTCCCAAAGACTGAAGAGTCCCGGGTTCGATTCCAGTCAAGGGCACATGCCTGGGTTGCGGGCTCAATCCCCAGAAGGGGGCGTGCAGGAGGCAGCCGATCCATGATTCTCTCTCATCATTGATGTTTCTCTCTCTCTCTCCCTTCCTCTCTGAAATCAATAAAAATGTATTTTTAAAAAATTGCGTTGTGAGTGATGAAATTTCCAGAGTGGGAGCGCCTACTGAAATATGAAGGCAATCGAACTGAAGTACACAAAGCCCCGTGGGTTCTCCTGTATTTGACGGGTGACCACCCACGTAATGAGCTTGTGCAGAACCCATTCACGTTTCTCAGAGCGCCCACCTTGGGCCTGGTGCCCGGCCAGGAACGTCCACAGGGACAGGGCGGACCCTCCTCTCCTCTGTCCCAGCTCAGACAGACTTGGCTGCATCCCATGCCTGGCCCACGCAGGATGCCTCTGGCCAGGAGATGTCTGCGCGAGGCATGTCCTCGGGGACCCTCTTCCACCCCCCTCCCACCCACCGAGCTGCCTCTGCTCCACAGCCTCCGGTAAACATCCCGCGCTTCTAATCTCCCGCCCACAGACTCGCTTCACTTGACATTAGCCAGAGGGACATTTTCCCCCTCAAAGGACCCATCACATTTTGGAAACTGGAGCCTGTAACCTTCAGACCCAGTTTGCTTAAGTCATTTGCCAGCCGTTGCGCGGGGTTGGGGGGTGAGGACTTTGAGTAACAATACTCCAATCCCTTTGAAGAGAAAAGGGCTCATTTATTGGATGAGAGGACCCTTTAGGGCCTTTCTCCCCCCACCCCCCCCCCCCACCAAATAATAATACTTCTGCTTCCGTTTGTCTAGTCTCCTTACTAACCAAACAGGTGAATTGGATGTCACACAATTCTGACTTCATATCAAATCGCGCACAAAGGTGAAATATTCATCGTTTCTACGTTTTTGCCGGTGCCAAAGGTGACGGTGCACGATCTCATTTAATTCTGAGAACAACAGGATGGTAGAGGCGCTATTATGATGCTCACTTGCCTGATGAAGACATCAACTGAGCCCTAGCCGGGTTGGCTCAGTGGATAGAGCCTCGGCCCGCAGACCAAAAGGTCCCGGGTGTGATTCCTGTCAAGGGCACATGCCCAGGGTTGCGGGCTCGATCGCCAGTAAGGGGCGTGCAGGAGGCAGCCGATCCGTGGTTCTCTCTCATCATGGATGTTTCTCTCTCTCTCCCCGTCTCCCTTCCTCTCTGAAATCAATAAAAATATATTTAAAACAAAAAGAAAGAAACTTTGAGCGGTTAAGTGGCTGGCGCGTGGCCTAGCGGGCAGGCAAACCAAGGTACCCAGCAGCCCCACGCGGACCAAGGGCTCCACACGGAATATTATAATTATGGGCTGGATCCGAAGACCTGGCTTCTGATTACACAGGTTGTGGGAATAGATACTATTTATTATTCATGTTTATTAGTTCCAGCCCCACAGTTAATGAATAGATTTCATATTTATTTCATTTGTTTATCAAAGTAGGCTTTGCCTTTCTGATTAAATGACTGGTGGCAGGGACTATAACTTAATTACATATTACTTAATTGGTGCATTCGTGAGTTATATGGAGTTAATTTTTAAAAAAGGAAGTAATTGCATTGTATAACATGTTGCCACGATTCTAATGCCAATCAGATTGCTCTGTTGATTCTGAAACTTTGACTCAAGTCTTGCCAGATGTATAATCAGTTCACTTAATACTAACTTTAGGATAGGTTAAATCTCCTATCCCACACCCAGCTCAAATCTCCTCCAGCCATTTAGTTACAATATATGCAAAAATAGATTCCATAGTAAGAAAAGTCTGCAGGGAACTTCTAAAAGGAAGACTCCAGTCCAGCCAGAGTGGTTGAGTGTCAACTTAGGAACCAGGAGGTCAAGGTTGGTTTGATCCCTGGTCAGGGCACATGCCCAGGTTGCGGGCTCCATCCCCAGTAGGGGGCGTGCAGGAGGCAGCCGATCCATGATTCTCTGTGCATCACGGATGTTTCTATCTCTCTGTCTCTCTCCCTTCCTCTCTGAGATCCACAGAAATATATTTTAAAAAATAAATAAAAGCGAGACTTCCCTTGGAGCCTAGCGTGGACGTTTTGTTATTGAAATTCAGCATTTCTTGGCCTCGGTGTTGTCCGCCTATGATTTAAGTGGAAACGATTGAAAACCCACTGTGAGAAAATGACTTAACTCTGCTGTCCGCGGCGATAGGGCAGGGCCACTGCGGGACTGGCTTCCTGTGGAATAGCTCCGGGCGCAATCCGTGTGTGCTGCATTTGAATGGTGAAATTTCAGTGAAATGATGCTGAAAATTTCCCATCAGCTCCAGCTATCCATCTGAAGTTAAGCCGGCAGAGCTGCCCTGCGTAGAGGAGTCATTAATAATGAGGTTTCTAGTGAGATCACGTCGCTGACAGTACAGAATGAAACGCTTCCCCTGTGAGGGTTTTGTGCCGATCATGCGTGGCTCCATTGTTAGTCTGGTGTCTTTACCTCAAGGGAAAATTGTAACATTTGTTATCATTAAGGTTTCCGATACTTTATGGGGCAAGAAATGAATGAATTTAGCTCTATTACTTATTTGGTAAGGACACAAAAAATAGAAGCTCAGAGAGGTCGAGTGACTTATTAATGTCACGTAGCTAGCTGCTGTCCAAAGTACAGTGGCTAGGCCCTAGCCGGTTTGGCTCGTGGATAGAGCATCCGCCTGAGGACCAAAGGGTCCTGGGTTCGATTCCGGTCAAGGGCACGTACCTCGATTGCAGGCTCCTCCCCGACTCAGGTCCTGGTCAGGGCTCCTGTAGGGGTCAACCAATCCATGTGTTTCTCTCACATGGATGTCTCTCTGTCTCTCCCTCTCTTTTCCACTCTCCCTCAAAATCAGTGGAAAGATATCCTTGGGTGAGGATTAATAACAACAACAAAAGTATAGTAACGTTGGGTCTCAGCTCTACTGCACCTATCAGAGAACATCCTATTAAATGGTTAGAAATGAACGATTGCTCATTATTGAACTTCACATTTTCCTACCCAGTTCTCAAGTTAGGGCCTTACTCAATGTACACGATGCATAGTGCCGATGACATTTTCCAGTGGGCCATTTTCGTGTGAAACATTCCTGTGACGTCTTTAAGGCATTTCCAATACTCAGGCGGAGAGAGCTTAGTTCTCCATACACTTCTGTGGAATTATGAGTTGGTACAGCCTTACTAGTGGCCGCATTCAGAAGGGTTCAGCAATCTGCAGAAAGGCTGTGTGTAGCTTAAGTAAGAGTCCAGCGACGAAAGATAATTTTGAGAGGCATTGGGGGTCAGAGGAGCCTAGCTAAAGGAGCTAAGTTCTCTTTGTCTCAGGACCCTTGCTTTTTATTAACACAAACTGTCCTAAGGCAAGGTGGAGATAATACACTTCGAAGGGTAGGGTTTCGTCTACAGACTCCATTGTCAGAATGGGGAATAGCCTACGGCTGTTCAGGTGTTTGGCCAGTAGGAGGCAGTAACACGTAGATTAAGATGTCCTGAGCTGTCTGGCAGCAAACAATCAATTTAATGTATCCTTTTCAGGTTTGGGGAAATGCCTTTAGCCATTCCTGCAGGTGATAACATATGTGACTCAGCCCTTGTTGAGTCCCCAAGTTCTATCAACCTTTCGATGAAATTCTTACAATTATGACATGCTGGAAGTGGCTTCCGGCAACATTTCTTTCCATTCTAGGATGACATTTAAAGTGGAAAAAAAACACACACCCAAACCTCACAAATGTACACACACACACACACACACACGCAGAGTCACTGTAACATTGTTTAACATTGGAAGCACACTGCTTGGCCTGTGTGGCTCAGTGGTTGAGTGACCTAGGAACCAGGTGGTCACGGTTCGATTCCCGGTCAGGGCATATGCCCGGGTTGCCGGCTTGATCCCCAGTAGGGGGCGTGCAGGAGGCAGCTGATCCATGATTCTCTCTCATCATGGATGTTTCTATCGCCCTCTCCCTCTCCCTTCCTCTCTGAAATCAATAAAAATATATCTAAAAAAATAAAATCAGAAGCATACTTGATGTCTACCAATGGGATTGGTTCTGATACATACTTTGTAACTGTGTTTGCTGAGAGCGGTCACACTTTCCTAATTTGTACATACGTCAGATGGATTAGCAGTAGAGCTAGACTAAATTTCAGCAAAAACTAGTGTAGTATACTGAGTCTCTGACAGTTGACTTTTTATAGGTAAGTCAGACCAGGAGACACCTCAATTGTAGCAGGTGTTTAAGTTGATGGAGGGTTTTTTTTATTTTATTGATTTTTAGATTATTGATTTTTTTATTTTATTGATTTTTAGGAAAGGAGAAGGATAGAGAGAGAAACATCAGTGATGAGAGAGAATCATGGATCGGCTGCCTCCTGCATGTCCCCTACTGGGGATTGAGCTGCAACCCGGGCATGTGCCCTGACGGGGAATTGAACTGTGACCACTTGATTTCTGGGTCGGTACTCAACCACTGAGCCACACGGACTGGGTTGAGGGAGGTTTTTAAAGAAAAGACAGCCAGCTGTCTTTCCAAAATGGTTCTGGATCAGCGGTCACGCCAGCTCTAGTGACCCAACGGAACTCCAAATGCCTTCATTTCCCTTGTTTGTCTCAGCAGAATTCAGCGGCGCTCGCTATGGAAGCAGCAGGGTCGGACATATTATTCTTATGTTTCAAGCACTTTATTATTATTATTTTTAAATATATTTTCCCTGATGTCAGAGTTAGATAGAAACATCCATGATGAGAGAGAATCATGGATCGGCTGCCTCCTGCACGCCCCACCCCGGGGATCGAGCCTGCAACCTGGGCCTGTGCCCTTGACCG